>SWEM01000009.1:0-189892 GCA_019593585.1 Nitzschia palea | reverse complement strand
TTTGCAATTCTCGCATTTTCCTTTTTAGCGATTTTTTCAAGTACTTACTAACAAATCATAAAATGACCCAGCATATTCGGAATCTACAGAACCAGGAGAATCGATTGGTGCACTCAAAGTACAAAAAAGATTGATTCTATGTAGAGTTAGTAAGCGGTAAAAATCGACTAAATTTAGTTGTTTGGCCTGTCCTGGGGTCGAAATCGATTTATTGCGTGACATTCCAATTCACGCGATTTTACAATGGTACGTCCTTTTTTCCTCGTATTTGGTCGTTTCGAATGTCAGCTTTTATGTTAGAGTATCGGTAGACAAGCGACATTACAGACATTCCAGCAATAGGGCAAGGAGAAGAGTTAGCTCCGGATGGTAGAAGTTTCCTAGATGGAAACCAGTCGCCAATGTTTTTTGTTCGTCGCAGTTCTCCACGTTTGTATTGTGTGTCTTTCCATGAAAGCGTATTGTGATGGCAAGCGAATAGTCCAATGGCCTTGCTTAATGCTCTGGATCTGTGATGAACAAACATCTCGCTAAATACCAGTCCTACTTTTGGCATTTGCCTGATTGTTTCGCGACTTTCCCTCACGGATTGATGCCCTCTTGGTTCACATCTTGCACTCATTGTATCAACTTTGCTACTGATAGTCTGGTAAAGGTGGAAAGGGTGGTAAGGGAGGCAAGGGCGGTAAGGCCCCTACCAGTAAAAAGGCACCCCAATCTCGAAGTTCCAAGGCAGGTTTGCAATTTCCGGTTGGTCGTGTCCATCGTTTCTTGAAGAATTCTGTCCATCAAGGTCATCGTGTAGGAGCCACAGCTGCCGTTTATACATCGGCGATTTTGGAATATCTTACGGCCGAAGTTCTAGAATTGGCCGGAAATGCCTGCAAGGACTTGAAGGTCAAGCGTATCACACCTCGACACTTGCAATTGGCCATTCGTGGTGATGAAGAATTAGATGCCTTGATCAAGGCGACCATTGCTGGTGGTGGTGTCATTCCACATATTCACAAGTCCCTTGTCAACAAGACAACCAAGGGCGGTGGTGGCGGAGGCGGCGGTGGTGGTGGCACCAAGGGCAAAAAGGGCGGAGCCTTTTAACCGTATGGAACAACAAGGTACTAGGTAGCCATGGTCATTCGCTCCGTTCTCCGGGATCTATATATTCCATTGTAGGGAGAGAATGTATCATGTATCAACAACTATGTATATGTGTATGTGGGAGAGAGAAAGACGACTATATTGTCAATCTGGGGAGGTCAAACGAAAGAACAAACAAAAACAGCCATACTTTTTGTTTTTGGTTGTTGTTTCCAATGGAATGAAATGGAACCCAACCAGTGCTGGTGGCACTGACTCCGGTTTTGTGTATCACTTCATTTCATATATCTTTTAAAACTAAAACAAATCACGAAGTAGAAAACCAATCCTGTCACAATGCTGAGGGTTCTATGATAAATGGAACATGTATTTACTTTCACATGGAGCGGACTGGGACTACTACTGAATCTGCAATCTCAACTCCCTCCTGTTGTGCTGGTAGCAACTTTCTTTCGACTTGCGGAAGAATCTCCCCCTGTACTCTTTCGTTTCACGTTGGATGGTGTGACCGTTTTGGAAAAGGTCGCCTTGCCAGGTTTGAGTGGTTTGATGGTTGGCAAGCCTAATCCAGGAACGGAGATACCCCAATGCTTGGCTAAAACAACTTGAATATCTTGAACATCCAAGGTTTGTGATCCCCGATGTTGGGCTAATCGTATCGACTGCCGAGTGACCTTGTCCAAAAAGTCGTCGGCGATTTGCAAGATTTGTTCTTCGGCATCCGGTTCCAGAGTATAGTTGGGATCAATGGAATGGAGCAAATCTTGGATGCGCTTGCCTACTAGGGGCGCTCCAGGCTGTTGTTTGCTGGTGAGGGATAAACGACCTTCATGGGGGGTGGGTTGTGGTGTTGGACGAGGTGCGTATTTGGGTGTAGCTGCAGCAGCTGGAGTGGAACGGGAGGTGGCAGAGGGTTGACGGGTAAGTGTGGCTGGCTTGGAAGCTACTTTGCGTTGAGAATTGACTGTGAGGGCGGCTGCCGGTTGTTGGGGTTGGATAGGAGGATTGACAGTGGCAGGGAGTTGTGGCTGTTGTTGTGGTTGCGGAGGCTGCTGCTGTGGTGCCGGTTGTTGTTGTTGTTGCACATAGGGCGTCGGAGCTTGTGATGATGGGTAAACTTGGCGAGGGGGGCCGCTGTCGGTTTCTTGGGTGTAATCGGCGGTGGGACGGTAGTGACGGAAGTGGCAGTGTAGGTCTCCAGAGGAGGAAGACCAGCAGCTGCACGAGCTGCAGCTTGCATCTGCTGAGCACGCAAGCGTTGGGCGTCAACATCTATAGGACGATTGACAGCAACGCGCTGAGAAGGGACAGGTTGCTGCTGAGTTTGTGGCGGAGATGTCTGTGGAGGTCCAGGCGTTGGTTGGGGTTGCCGAATGACCGGCTGTTGCGCACCCATGCGAGATGCCATGGCACCAAAGTCCTTTCCCTTGGGACGGCTGGCGTTGGCTGATGATGCCGCGGGAGCCGGTGGTGCTACAGGAGCTGGCGCGGGAGCGGCAGCAACTGGCTTGTTGTTCATGGCCATGGCCGCAAAGTCCTTGCCCTTGGGGCGCCCAGCCCCAGCTGAGACCGCGGTTGGACCTGCAGGTGCAGGGACCGTTTGCGGATGGTCGTGCGACGCTTGTTCTCTAGCTTGTGTCGCCATCAAGGCGGCAGAGGACTTTCCCGGGCGAGGATTGGCGTTGATGTTCTGTGGACCCTGATCTTGTTGTTGTTGAGGCGGCTGCGACGGCTGTCCTGGTGCCGGCGGCCCTTGGGTCGGAGACTGGGTCGTGCCGTTGTTGGTGCTTCCATCTGCGTCCCCTTCCGCTCCAGGCTGTCCGCTCAATAGACGACGCTGCATCAGCTCTAACGATTTACCACCTGTCATCTTCTTTGGTCTTTTTAGATGTTATTGCGAAAGTTGTGACAGTGATTTTGACTGTATAGTGATTCGTTTGTTGCCACTGGTACTTGTACCTTTAATTTTGTAACAAAATGCATTGGGAGCCAAGCACCGAAGAATCACGTGAGTCAACCTCTTAATACGGCGTACCGTTATGTGAGAGGATTCTCCTGCTTCTCAGAAATAGACCGTTTCTTGTTTCTTGATGCCACAAATCTATCAGATCAGTGCTTGTACTTGTACCAGGTACTACAGTGTTTCAATATTCTCGACTCCCCACTAAACAGTAAACCATACAATTATTATCATGTCTGCGCACCATGATACATGTCCCCTGCTACTACAACAAGAAATCAATGCCGAGTCTAACTGTACAAGAAGGAGCTACAACAAGGGCATTGTCCTTCCATCCGGTGAGCGGGAACTTTATGACCACCAACCAACAACCACTGGTAATCATGTTCTTGCATTCCAAATAGAAGCATCGCGGCACCAACGACAACAAGAACAACAAGAACAACAAGAACAACATCAGACGACATCGGCTTGCCAAACCTTTGTTCATCTTCTCAAAGGATACATGGGTGCCGGATGTCTGAGTTTACCATGGGCCATTTCACAACTTGGATTTCAATGGGGTACATTTGCCATTATTGCTATATCCCTTTGGTCGAGTTACAACTGCTGGACCATTGTGAAACTCAAGCGATTTGTCATGGAACAACAACAACAAAATCATGATCAGGATGATAATGAAGACCTAGAAAGCACACATGATGGCACTACCTACGATTCAACAACTGATGTGACACTCGTGGATGATGACAAAGCGTCATCCCATAGCATTGCGACCGTCACCAGTGCCACAACCAACACCAACACGACCAAAGTTACCTATCCGGCAGTGGGGGAGTTCTTTTATGGAGGCACGTTTGAAACCTATGTGGCTGCCTGTGTCTGTACTCAGCAATTGGCCATTTGTACAGTATTTATTTCCTTTGTGGGAGAAAATATATTGGCAGTCTTGCAGCAAAAGCAACAACAACAAGAATGGAATGTCCCATCCTTTCTGGCAACTCATGCTGGGGTCATGACGATGGAATTGCCCATCTTTATTGGTCTTTCTTTGATACCCAATCTAAAACGGTTATCACCCATCATGGTCACTGGAACCATTCTCTTGATGGTCACCTTTGTGGCCATTGGAGTCATCATGGTACAAGTATGGCCCAAGGATCAAGATCAACATACTCAGTATTATCATCATGATTGGCGTCGCGCTCATGATGCTACCAAAAGTGAGGATCATGATTCAGTCTCGGTGTTTCAGCATTGGGCAACGGTACCATTGGCGGTTAGTGCTATATTATACTCGTATGAAGGAATCAATCTCATTCTTCCGGTGGAATCAGCCATGGGCAAACCGCAACAGTTCCAAATTTCGTTTGTATTGGCCATGATATGCGTAGCACTTGTACTGGTCATGTTTTCTATCCTTTGTGTGCTCGCCTTTGGAAAGGTTACCAATGGAAGTATAACGGCATTCTTGATACAAGAATACCCCAATGATCCCAACATTTCTTGGTGGATCATGGTTGCAAATATTTCCGTGAGTGTGTCGGTATTATTGACCTATCCCATACAATTATTCCCAGCCTTGGAGCTATTGGCACCACCATTTTCCAAATTTTGGCAACCCCAAGACGTTAGTAACAGCCAAGATCATGATCTTACGGGGTTTGAACCCCTTCCTCCATTACCAGAACACGATATTCCAAATTATGATGATGATAGGCAAGAGGAGGAAGAGGAGGGGGGAGTGTACTACTATACTAGTACTCCAGAACCAAATCCGACCACCATTGACAGAAAAAAAGAAGAAACAATGAGTGTTACTTTTCTACTACCATCACCAGTATCTATTCCGTGATCTTACCGGAATCGACCACGACTGGAGAGTCACCTATGCTACGAATTCTGCTAGTACTCTTTACATTTTTCATCGCTGGGATTGTACCCAATGTGCAGTCATTGATCTCCTTGGCGGGGGCCTTGGCAGGATCATCATCAGCATTGTTGATTCCTCCCCTGTTAGAACTGGCTTGGATTCAACACAACGAATCCATTCGTACTAACTGTCCACTTACTGGACAGCAAGATCACCAAAGCCCTCCCGAGAATATCATCACGGAGCGGAGTCCATTACAATGCGCTGTTGCTGGGCAGTCAAGGTTCCATGGCTAGCAAAGTCCAAATGTTAAATTTTGTTGCTGGGAGGGGTTCTCTTCTTTGTGGTAGGAACATTGGCGTCACTGGCCGATATCGTACAAAATCTATTGGACCGAAGATTGACGGTGACGGTAAAAGAATGGACTATGAAGGCTGCCAGCCATTCACCTTGGTCCTCTCTTTCCAACTACCAGTACTGGATTGATAACTTGTGACAAGCAGTTTATACGAATTTCCCATCTAGAGGATTTATCGGATGTGGAAGTGAGTTTTTTGAGTTTCCTTCTAGGCAGGGATTGGTTCTACTGGTATAGGCCGTCTCAGCATTGAAACCTTTTGACTGACCAACTGTCAAGAATAAACACGTGAAGTTTGTCTATGAAGTTTACAAGGCCCTCGAGATGACGAGGTCCCTCGGTGCAAAAGGAAAACCCACAAGTCTGGTCTTAGAAATAGGCGTCGATAGAATCAACTTTGGTCATGCGGCGGATGGTCTTTGCCAATTTCGACGGGATATATTCAGTGTCAACTTCTTCGACAGTACCATCCTTCATAGTCACTTTGTAACTCTTGGGTGCAACTCCGTACAGGTTCTTGGCACCAGGGTTGTGGAATACAACCTTGATGGACGCAAACAATTTGAACGATACAATGTGGTTGCCATCCTCGTCGAACGATGGGGGATGGTCAACTGTTTCGTCTTCAAACAACCACGAGGGAACAGCAGGAACGAATTTCATCTCCAATTCATCGTTATCGTTGAGGTAAAACAATTGAGATCCAAGGAACATTTCCTTCCACATGTCCATGAATTCCGCTGTTGACCCGGATAGGCGAGCCAAGAAACCTTCGCCATGGACCGACGGATCAGGGAACGCTGATGACGCAATAAAGGACGAGCACTCCATGAGAGGACGACCGTAAATCACTGGGTCCATAAACGGGAGAATTCCCCCATATTCTTTCATTTCCTTGAAGAATGCCTCGTATTGCTTTCCACGAATGAGTTGTAGGTAATATTTGTAAGACATGTGCATCCAAATCGATTGATTTTCGAGCCAACCAGGAGAAAAGGCGATCTGACGACCCATGTCAAATGTTTGTCCCTGCAAACTAGCCGACAGATAGTACATCTTCAGCTTCTGGTCGCGAAGACCAGAGTTCAATACTCTTTCGTAGATATCTTTCATCTTCTCATCGTCATCTTGGATGACCTTCATGTATCGAACGGGTCCCTGTCATACGGAGGTTTTCAATTAGTTTTTGGAGAGCCGATGACTCTTTCATAAAAAACGATGCCGAACTTACCTCCAAGAACAAGGGAAACTTTCCAACTCTCATCGCCTTTGCATTGACAAGTGGAAGTCCCACGTCATTGTGGCCTCCATTGAGCTCCCATTCAGTGACATCATACGAGAAAAACGATGGAGGAATTCCAGAAGTACCATCGTCTCCATAGCCCTTAGTTCCGAACTTCATGGCACGATCCATACCCTTTTCGATCTCAGCCAGCCATCGTCCGCAGATGCGAGATACTTCCTTGGCAGTGTAGACAGTAGTTTCGCCTGAAAAGTAATATTCGACCTTCGATCGATACTCTTCGCGTGCAGTGGCGACAGCATCCCAATACTCAAAGAGTGGTTGAGGAACATCATATGGAAGTTCCTCGGGATCCTTGAATTTTGCGGTGTGCAAAGTATGAAGGGCGTCTTGTACAGCGCTAATCATAATCGCGAGCTCAGCAGGCACAGCCACGTCTCGATCATACTTGTCAACAACCTTCTTGACATATTTCATCAAGAGATAGAGCTCATAGGTCTCTGGCATACCACTTCCAACCATACCTGGAAGACCGTTCATACTGTCAAGCCATCCGGGACGACCACCTTCGTATTCAATACCCATTCCCCAAGCGTCACGCATAGCGAACTTGATGGAAGCTAGAAGGAAGAGCTTCGCGATGGGCGTACTCATGAAGGGCTTTCCATCGTGATCACGCTGCCAACCAGCTTCGATTCCGATCAAACCAGTATTAGAGTCACGGAAAGTCTCTTGCTCCTGGGACTTGCCCATGTCGAAATAGGTAGAGTCGAGCTGGATGACGTGTTTGCTAGTTCCATCAAAGGTGAAGTCAAGGACATATTTCTCGCTGCGGGGACGGACGGTTGCGGTGGAGAAGAAATATCGGAGCTCAGAGTCGTACATGAGGGATTCTTCGCCATCCGGAAATACACCCAAATACGCCTCGATCAAATCCATATAATAGTCCCAATGGTCAGCCCAGTATCCAGTTCCATATTGCGCCATGGCGCGATCCTCGGCTCCAGCCAAAATGGGTTGGATGAATGCATCGTTATCTTTGGTACGATTGATTTTCAGCTGGTCGCAAAGACTGAAAATTTGTCCAGGACGGAAAGGTCCTCCAGACAAAATATCTCCCAAGATTTTGGCACTATTGTCATCGGTGGTTACTTGCGCAGCAACCGCACGAGCATCGTCTTCTTTCTCGAAAAGGAAGACGATTGCTTCAACTGTCAAAGGCTCATAACCATCCGCTTGGATAAATGAAATGAATTGCTTGACGTCAAATCCACCCAAACGAGGGACAAAGGTCACATCATTACGTCTGTTTTGGGCAACATCACGGTAGTTTCCGGGACCCTGAAAACACAACTTTAGATATACCGGTACAGATCGCACGCGAATAATGTCGTGTATGGATATTCATATCTTACCTGAGAGAAGAAAGAGGGATCAATCATAAAGGCGTTGTAGTCGCGCTCCAAATCTCCGTGGATACGAGAGAATGAATGGAAAATTTTGACGCCGGGATCCTCGTCATAGGTCGCATCCGAGTCGACATTGCCCAAGACGGTGGGCATACCTCCTCGCAGCGAGTTATCCAAAAACATTTGTTTGACAGTTCCATCAAAGAGAGGGTTCGTTGTGTTCGTCTCAACACTGGCGGTCAACATATCCATGAGACTGCGAGCTTCGCTGAACTTGGCTTGTATGTAACCAGCGGAAGTGACAGTAGCTGCGATTTGTGGAACGTCATCAATGTGGTCGGCCTTTCCATACACAGAGGCAATGGTGACGTTTTCACCTGGCTTGAGTGTGATCTTTCGGACAGCAGCAAAGGACGAACTGGTCTTGGCATCTCCATATTGAGGGTTATCCAAAATATCCCCAACACTGGAAGCGTATAGACCAGCAGGGTGTTCCAAACTGGTATCTTTTCCAAAGATCTTGTCGGGGTCGAAGACAATAGGCAACAATTGAGCGTCTTCTTCTTCGGTCTCAATGAAAGCAATGCAGTAGTGACCATGCTCCTCAATCTGAACCTTCGCAGTATCTGACGGCTCGGTAGACATCTTGTAGAAGGGAAGGTTTAGGGTGTCATCGGCATGGTAAACACCAAACCAACCTTCCAATGTACGTCCCATGTTTTTCAACATTCCATCCAATCGGCCACCACTGGGTTCAATCTTGGCCAACCCGTCGAGAATTTCGAGTTCAACTTCGTCGCTACCAGTATTGACAAATGTAGCACGTCGAATCAAGGAGGCAAAGTCTTCGGATGGGAGAATGAAATATTTGACATTGGTAGTCAATCCATGCACACCATCAATTTCTTGAATCTCAACTTCGTTAGTGCCAACGTACAAAATGCGTTTGGGCTTGTTGGGGTCATCATTGGGGTCCAAAAGATTACGGGCGCTACGAGGAGAAAATGGCTCCACTTGGAACGATCCCGACAGAGCAGCAGTTGCACCTTTACGGGTACCACGGACGAAAGTACGGAAACCGATGAAAGGAGTTACCTGGTATGCCTTGTTGGCAGGATTAAATTCAAGCAAAGGGAAGTCCTTCGATTCCGTTCCAAAGGTTGAGATTGCTTGACCACGGTTGACATAAAATGCCCAAACGGGTTTTCCAAAGTATCCCGCTACAGCTGGAAGGAACGATGAAAAGGTACTACGGGCATCGAAATCTTCCATCAAGAATCGCTCTATTGGAAACACGCAAAGGTTTTGACAAGGAATCAGAATTCTGCTTGTGTCGACGACTGTCACCAATGAGAATGCCCCCCAAAAATGCTACTTACTGTTTTCGTCAAAAAGCTTGAGTCGTCCATCTTTTCCCTTGGTCAAACCAGCCTTGGCAACAGCAGCATCTGTTGCCGCGGCTCCAGACTTATTCAGAGCAAAATATGCGACACTTGCGGCAATCGCGACAATTACGGCACCAAAGATCCATTTCTTGGGTGCATTGCTTTTGACCTCACCACCGATGGGTTGGTACTCGCCGCCGTTGTTGTTTTTCTGGTAGCTCATCTCCAGAAAGAATGTGCTTGGTATGGGGGGCGAGTAATTAAGTTTATTACAAACCCGCAGCTGACAGTGAGGAGGTGAATGAAAGAAAGGATTCGGCGCCCCTTTGATCGGTTTTTATGGTTGGTGAGAAATGCTGGCCAGGTATGGCGAAGGATCAAAGAAGCCTACAAGTTGAGCGAAGGGCTGTAGTGCAGGCGATCTTTTTGATGGCCGACCAAGGGTCCAATAAGATTCTCGGCATTTTCGTGCAGATGGCCACCCATTTTGATCTAGAAAGTCCATTTTTATTTCGTTCTTCGCTTGATTCTGTTATTTTTGCTGTGGTATTCTCGAAAAAGTAGGTGGTGGCGACGATCAGACGCAGATGGAGAAGATTTTTGCCAAGCAGGTTCGCCTTTTCGCATGGCACGAATCTTGCGTCTTTGGTGGTTGGCGCGCTTCTTTCGCATCGGCGGAAGAAATGAACAAGAACTGTAACTTTGATGACACCGCCATAGAAATGTATTTCTGGGATTACCAGCAAACCCAACAACGCAACTATTGCATTTACAGCTACATGTGATATTTCATTGTTCGGAAAAGTGCCACTGACTGTTAATCTTGGGTTCCCTGATAATACGCAGAAACATGACAAGTGAACGTTTGCAGTGTACCTTAATGATCATCATGACTACTGCTACTCCTCCATTGTTTCTTCATCTTCGCCTTCCACCGTACCAATTTCAGCCAGCTTTGCTTGTACATCCTCTATTTGCACTCGATTCTCTTCCAACTGCTCCTTCAAATCCTCAATATCTTCGTCATCCGCAAATGCTAGCTCTTGTTCGAGTACCTTTTTGGTATCTTGTAACATCTGTAGAGCTGTATCAAAGTAGTACTTTGCGGATTCAGCGAGAGGCTTTGCGGCGAATGCACAACCAGTCAAGAACCAAATTTCAATGACCTCATCGTTTTGTGCCAACAGACTTCCCAGTACTGAAATAGCTGCCGACAAACATTGATCGTGATGAGCATCAGCTGGCAACGACCCATTGGACGATGCCGACTCTCTAAGAATAGCTGCACATTCCAGCAATAATTTGGCCGTCTGACATCGAAACTCAAATTCTGGCAAGTTATTGGCGGCATCCACTTCCTTTAATTCTACCGCGTCGCCCATCGCAGCAGCAGTATCATCATTATTTTCATCACCAAGACCGACCAATGTTGCCAGTGCCTCACATCCAGTTTTCATTTTATCATACGCTCTCAATATAAACGCAACAGCTTCTTGTTGTCGAGTCTTTTGCGACAATCTCAAACTAGCCATCGTCTGCAGGGCATCGACTAATGGTTCCCCGTCCACGTCCTTGATCTGCAATGCCTTTTCTAAATAGGATTCACATTCTGTTTCAGCATTGTCTTCATAACACAAATCGGTGAGGTAGAGTTCCGCAACGGTACAATAGGCACCAGAAAGTTTTTGGCGGATGGTCTTTTCCGCCTCTTCGTCCATGGCGATATTGAGGCAGGCCTCCAAACTGTGAATTCCATGTTGATAGGCTTGTAATGCTTCTTGTTCCATACACAATTGTCCTGTATAGAGATACAAATTGGATCGTGTTTCATGAGAAGCCAGAGTGTCATCGTTGGCCGTCGATTGTTCCAAGAGACTTAGGGCTTCTTGAAAGTATTGTCGTGCCTCGTCTGGATTGCCCAAAGAGACATGACATTCACCCAATTTTTCCAAAATCTGCAATCGTACAGGAACATCCGTCACTTGTGACCTTGCTTGAAAATAAAATTTGGCAGCTTGTTCCACATCCAAGGCTGTCATACTCGCTTCTGCAGCCGCCATTAATTGATTCACATCCAGTACAACTTTTTTGGTGTTTTGTTGCTTTTTTTTAATTACTCTTCTTATTGGAGGACGATCCCACTTTCCGTCTCATGATTGCCAAAAAAAATAGTTTAGGACGATATGATATCAATTGCTTTCGTTTGATGATGATTCAGATTGAGGAGTGCCGTCGACAATGAAATGGTTGACAGTGAGTCCCTCTTTCTGTTGGGGACCAGCACCAGAAAAAATGAGTGGTGTTGTACGAATTCCCAGTCACGAAAAATTGAATCACGAGAATGTGTCGAACACTTGTGTTCGTGACAGCTGTGTCCGATTGTTATGCCGCAGCGGTTCACGGTGTACTTGTAACATACTTGGCGGGCAAAATGATCACAAACACAATCTTCACGTTTTATTAGAAACACACCATGTGGTGCAATAGAAATGAGGGAGATGTCCAACGAACCCGACTCCTTTCGCAAATGGCTTTCATCTCTAAGTCGTCAAGAGTTAATCGAGGCGATGAAATGTTCACTCCAACGGCAGGAACACGACTTGCTTTCCGAGATGGTACGACTCGAACTACCGCCTCCCACACCGGTGCATCCTCGGGCGTTGGGATACCGACCACGAGCCAGTCAAAAGGGAGCGCAGTTGGACTACAACTGCTCACAAGGAAAAATTCGACGGCCGCAGTTATTTCAATGGACCGAACGACACTTTCGAGGAAAACAAACCATTGATGTGATTGCCCGTCGCAAAATCACTCCATGGGGGGACGTATTGAGTCTGGGATGTACAGAGGAGCAAGAAACGGCCGATATGATTCTTGTAGACCAATCCTTTTTGAATCAAGAACATCTCGTGTTTCGAGGCAAACAATCCACTAAGGAGATTCTGCGATTGCTTCACATCACTTCTAGAGGATACTTTTGGCAAAGTTCTTCGAAATCGTCCATTTCTTTTTGTGCCTCGTGGTTGCGACCAACAGAACGATGGTTCTCGCTGAGTTTTTACTTATCGAGTAGATATCATGTCGCTTTATGGGAAACGTTTGCGGGAAAAAGGAAAAAAGAACCTCCAGAAGTTATATACGACGTAAATGTTTTGAAGAAAGCGATCCCCAATGCGGTGCGTTTGGGATTACAGAAAGCCATTCAACGAGACTCTGAAAACTTAAATTTCCTGCGTGATTCCTTACTTTGGGGGGTTATTGTTGATCAAGAAATGATGAACGACAAAAATTGTTTTTTAGATGAATATTGGCGGGCTGCTTGGTCATCCTTGCGTTATACTAAGCTAAGGGACCATGGTAGCCCGTCCAGTGAAGTCCGCGCTTTGATAGCATGCGAACTCGAAGCTTCATTTGCTGCCGAAATGCAAAACGTGTTGCTAGAAGAGGCACAGGATACAGCAGAATTTTCATCGTGGTCGGCTGGGAAGTCCAAAAACAAAAAGAAAGGAAAGAAAAAACGCCAACCCCAACGATCCGTGAATAGTTTAGTTCTAAAGACTTCTGAGGAAAACGATGCTGTCAGGCTCGATAATGAGATTCCAAGCAACAAAATGATTCGATTTCCCCAGAATGACACCCCTCCGATGGAGAGAAATCGGAACATCATCATGGCCTTAACCCTGTTAGAAGACGTAATGGAAACGGCTTTTCTCAGCTTGGGGTTGGAGCCGACGCCGCCCTTTGTCCCTGATGTCCCGAATAAATTATTGGCTGTGAATATAAATCAGCAGGAAATAAAGAAGAGAACCAAGCATGGTTTCTCTGAGGAGGAGACTGTACTCATGCACAACATCCAGTCGAAGGTCAGGAAGGAACCTATGGACAACAACCACAACAAAGGAAGAAACGGGTCGGTTGGTTGTAGCTCCCAACACCCTAGCCAAGCTGACAAAGAAGAGAGATCCCTAGACGAAGGAATGTTTGCACGATCGCCTTTCAGCCCTGATTACGCAATAGGATTCGCGTGGCCACCGATTGTATCCAACAGCACGAGTGCCTTTGAATCCTATGTGCCATTGCCAGAGCCGACCCTTCCCCGTGACTTTTATCAACCAATCGTTCCGAGTTGCTTTGCCCCCGGCAAAACAAGCGATGTAGATGCTGTTAGTTCATGGCCATTTCTGAATCGATATCAAGCGAGGGAACAGAGTATCCTGTCAGATTTTTTTCGAGAGCAAGAGAAGGAGACTAGCTACGTCAATGATGATGACGACGACGACGAAAAGCTCATGGTTGCCTCAACAACAGCGTCCGTATCTTCGTCAACCTATAGGGATCCGATTGTTCTGGCAGAGGCCGATGAAATGGCTAAGGCTTTGAAAGATAGCCAAATTGATCATCCGGGTGTGATTGAAACTATTGAAGAAGATTTGAAAAACGAAGATATAGATGATGAAGTGGACGCCATGCCAATGTCAGTGTCATCTGGCGTGTCCGATCCATCAGATTTGTCGCGACCCAAGGCTTCAACACCACAAGCAGAAGTGGCCTACGATCACACCCTTGTGGATGACAGTGGTCAATTCAACGGCCAAAGCCCAATGTCGTCGCCAACTACTCCGCGATCTCCCTCCCCTCAAGCACCCCTAACGCCACCCCCAACGCTGTCTCCCATCCTAGTTTCCCTTGCTGATCTGAAAGATTTGAAGCGAGGTTTGTCGCTAACTCCTGAACTAGTGAAGAAAGCGAACAAGGTAACGGAGGCAAGGTCGTACGCTGCCGCTGCTTCGGGAAGTTTACCCAGTTCTCCAACCTCTGCCCAGGGAAAGTACCAAGGGGCTGGTTGGTCCCGTGATGACATACGCATTAAGTTCTTCCGTGACGACCAGAACATTAGGCCAAAGAGGAAAGTCCCTCAACCGCAGCGATCTTCGTCTGAGCTCCAACCAACATACAGAGCTGTGGCGGTGAAGTCTTTAGCGAAACCAATTGCATCATCGAAAGTTGCAAGCCTAGACTTTCGCTCACAGGTTATCGCTGGATCGCGTCGCGAAATCCCACGTGATTCCTGTGCTCGAAGTGAAACCGCCCTAGAGAAGCATCGTGAAGATCCACAATGGCCAGGTGACTCTCGTAGAACGGACGACTTTGATAACAAGTCAATGACAAGGGATGAAACCACAACGATTACTTCTGCGTTGTCACAGCGGGAACCAGAAGAAGTGGCTATACTACGAGAAGAAAGAAACACTTTTCGGGACATGTGTCTGACGCTTGGTGCTGAAGTGGCGAAGTTAAAGGCGATGCTTGCAGCTCAACAGGCCACTTTTGTCGACACCCCATTTGAATTTCAGGATCCTTTTGGTCATCCCTTGTATCAAGCGTCGTCTTTCGATCCTCAAGGCATGCAGCCATTCTTCTACGGAAACAAACGTGGCCAGCGGTTGGGTCCTATGAGTGATGCAGGCGTACATCGCGCAGGAGATCATGAGTCGCAAGTGAGCGAAGAGGAAAATTTTGAGCTTATGTCAAGAACAAGAATGGATACTGTAAGGCAGATCTCTTCGAATGCTACAGTTGTCGGTTCTGATGCCTCGATAGACTTCAACAACAGCAACTCTGCACTACACAACGGGCAATTTAGCAGCATGCCGGTCTACGATCCGATGCCTGTCCATGGCCTTCAGTCGAGACTCGCGAAAGACATTATGAAATTTGTTGAATCAACCACAGCACAGCTGAAAAAGCTGGACAGTAAACGGCGGACAGCGGTAGAACGATTCACTCGCCTGGTCACAACAATCTGGCCTCGTGCTCAAGTGAAACTCTATGGAAGTCATGTTTCGGGTTTATGTTTGCCCTCCAGTGACCTTGATTTTGTTGTCTGTCTTCCCGCCGTGCACAAGAATGCACCTGCCCTTGCGCCCGGTGTCCTCGAGGGTAGAAATGCAATCAACGAATCCTCCCAGAAGCTACTTGCCAGGGAGCTCAAGGGTGAATCCTGGATCGACCCGCGTTCAATCAAGCTCATTGAAAGGACCGTTGTACCCGTCATCAAGGTGTCCACAAAAGACACTCGCGCAAGAGTTGTCCAGCTCGATATCAGCTTCGACAGTCCGGAGCATCATGGACTCGAGGCAAACGCGCTAGTGGCTCAGATCTTAGAAGAGCTTCCTCTTATTCGACCATTGATGCTAATCCTCAAGCAGTTTCTTCTCGACCGTGGCTTGTTAACGGCTTACACGGGGGGACTATCGTCATATTGCCTGTTCCTTATGGTGGCACGGTATCTTCAGGAGCAACCACGTTCAGTTAGTGACTGTGGTTCTTTGCTCATGGGGTTTTTAGACTTTTACGGGAACTATTTCGATCCGCGTGCGACGGGCATCAGCGTACGTAGAAGGCAGTTTTTTGTGCGGCCAAGCAATTATCGGCCAGCAAGCTACCCAGTGGAACCCCCTATGTGGACAGCCCCAATGCCAATGGCACCCAGCCCTCAGCATGTCAATGTGACATCTCCTTCGTCTGTGGGACCGCACGACTTTCTTCGTAGACACAGTTTCAGCAGTGATACGGGCAGTGCGGATGGTGGTAGGCGGGGCCATCGCCCTCCTCGATTTCAAGGTGGATCGGCCACCTCTCATCGCTACAAGGCACACAAGGCCGTTCCTCCTCCCACCAACAACAACAACGGCAACACGAACCATGACAATAACTTCAGTCATGGTCGGCCATTCACCTTTGATCCATTGTTTGTGGAGGATCTCCTGTCCTCGGGCAACAATGTTGGGCGTAATGCGTTTCGAATTTTTCAGGTACAGCGCGCTTTCTCCGATGCGCATCGAGCGTTGGTCGCCAGTCTCGAGTGGGACATTCAATCTTCTGGCGAACTCCATGATGGTCCAGAATCCTATCCTCTACTGAAATGTTTACTACAGAGTGAAGATGTGTTGTACGAACTTTAATGGGTAAATTCTATACACACCTTGTGCTACTCTTTCTGTACCTGCAACTTTTGAAGCTGTCCGTTTGTTTTATGCTATCAATTCGTCCTCTTCGGGCTCTGCTCGTGCCAAAAGCACCATGACATTTTCCCAGGAATCCAATTCAGTTTGTGCCAATTCACGGTCCTCGCCTGACAATGTTCGTAGAGAAGAAATGCGATTGACCCCAATTCGTACCAATTCATTCTTGCGATGCAAAAGTATTTTCACCCCACCCTTTCTGTCCATCAAAAGCTTTTCAACCAAGGCAATTGCCATCTCTCGAAGCTCGAGTGAGGTATCGGTATTACTGTCTTCTAAACATGTGTCGACAACCACCAATATTGCCTTTTCAAATGTTCGCAGTCGTGTCGACGTTGCCAAATCCGAGGTAACAAGAGCTCGCAGAAAAAAGATGGATTTGGTCCGTAAGGATGGCGACGCCGTCGTTGCATTCAACCCTTCCAAAAAGAGATCGGGAGATTGTGGTAATTGCTCAAAGACATTCTCGGCAAGTTCATGATTACGTACAATCGAGCTCAAAGTTTGCATGATTTTTGTCTTGGTGGCATTGGTCGTCCTGGTATCAAAGAACAAGTCACTGAGTGTCTTGATTGCTCCCATCTCCAAGAGTTGTTGTTGAACGGGTGGATTATTTTGCCCCAACGTTGATAGAATTCCCAAACAAACTTGTCGAATGGATACTGGGACTTCTTCCTGTTGGATACAACCCAATAAGAATGGTAATCCTTGTAGGGAACAAAATGCTCGGGCATAATCGATTTGTTCGACGATATCCCGCAATTCCTGTAATAACTCTTCCAATGCTTCTTCGGTAATGGGAGGATCCCCCACCCGAGATTTGTAATATTCCATGGCATTGGTAGCTTCGGTAAGGATAAATTTCATTCGCTCTGCTTCATCCACAATGCCCTCGGACATGACCTTTTCCAAAAAGGCCATGTCTTCGGCCGACATGGGTTTCACGTCGCTATTGTCCCTGGTACCATCCATATAATTCAAACTCCATTTCAATAGTCCTGTCCATGCCCAAGGATTGTTCGCTTGTGCTGTAGCCATTGTTGTTGTAGTATGACTTGTTAACGTTCCAAGTTTAATGTGAATGCCTATATCAAAGGATGCCAAAAAATAATACCGAGATCCGATTGACCATCGAATTTTTTCTGGTGTGTGGTGGGAGAGTGTAGCAGGAGAGATTCCTCGAAGAACTTCGACGGAGAGAGATCGAACACACACGACATGACTTACGATCGAACGAATCGATTCAAGGGTGGTCGATGTGTTGTATGACGTCGACCAGGCGAACGATGCCACGATGAGTCACATTTTTCTCACACTCAACAAGAAATTCTGGATATGACGACCCGCCACATCAAGAAACAAACCTCTTTCTAACATTTTCGATTACCTGATCGTCAGCGCTACATGATCAGATCCATCATTTGGATGTTACTCGCTAGTATTACTTTTGTACGAGCGTGGAGCCAATCATCATCGTTTCGGTCTGTGACAAGTCGCCTCCCAGCCAACACGCGACTATTTCAATCAACAATCTCCACCATGGACAATGCTACTGATATTTCCTCCTTGACAAAGGAATATCCCAAGGAAATGACAGAAGATGAACATTATCTTTTCGATTTGAATGGATTTCTAATTGTACGTGGTGTCTTGTCACCCGATGAAGTGGCAGAAGCCAATCGAGCCATTGACAACCACGCCCATGAAATGGTCGAACGCAGTGACGGCGCACTTCGCAATGCCATGGAAGGAACGAAATTTTATGGACAAGGTCCTGGTCGAAAAGATCTCGGTCGGGTATTGGAATGGGGAGAGGAATCACGAGTGTTCAAGAGTATTCTAGCCCATCCAAGATTGGTTCCCATCTTTCATGGAATTCTGGGACAAGGATATCGTATGGATCATTTACCACTGGTTCTTGCTCAAGACAAGGGTTCCGAAGGCTTTCAATTGCATGGAGGTACTATTGATTGCGCCAGCGGAGAGTACAATCCCTACTTGGCCTACACTTGCCATCATGGAACCATTCGGTCGGCACTCCTGGGATGCAATGTTATTTTGGAGGATCATAATCCCGGCGATGGAGGTTTCTGTATCGTGCCCGGCTCGCATAAATCCAACTTTAAAATGCCCAAGGGTATGATGGATGGAGAAAAATATGAAGAATACATTGTTCAACCAGCCACCAAGGCTGGAGACGTAATTTTGTTTTCCGAGGGAACGGTTCATGGCGCCAAAGCCTGGACCTCGGATCGACAACGACGTACGTGTCTTTATCGATTTAGTCCCTCTACCAATGTCTATGGACGAAGTTACTTTGGACATGAAGGGGGTGGTTGGCCCACCAAGATTTATGACGATTTGACCGAGGCACAACGGGCTGTTTTGGAACCACCGTATGCCAATCGTCTTGACCGACCAATCATTCAAGAGGACCTGTCCGTTCAGATCTCATCACGCAGTGCACGCAAGAAGCAACACGATCTAGATGTGTTTGGGACAAAATACTTTTAAAAAGTTATTCCATTCATGCGACATGCAAATGCAACTTGCGTTGATACCATAAGATACCATAGGTGTGGTTTTTCTCTCTCTCTAAAGATAGCTGGTTTGATCCGATGCAAACTCCCTAAGCCCCAAGGCACATGCCACAAGAACACGATGTTGAGACCATCGCAATGAGGCTGCCTCCCTACTAGAGATGACTTGAAATAATGTTGGTGTGGCCGAAGGATGATCATCATAAAGATCCTGCTCCGGTTCAAGAAGCAAGTGGTAGGCCCAATGTGATATCCTGTGCGCCAACTTGAAGGCAATTTCTGGAGTAAGAGCCACACCATCTTCTTCATCTTCTACGGGATAATCACTTCGGAAAGCACTGGCCACCATATCAAAGGGAAGTTGAGATGGCCCGACCTCATACCGGACCCCATCCATGTAAACTTCTGCCATGTTGTCTTCATCGTCACTATCCACCGTTGCTGCCTCTTGCGGGCCAGGGATTCTGTTGTATTGTGGAACAAATCCATAGGAAAGTAGACATCTCCAGGCCGGTCGGGCCGAGTCACCATAATCAATCAACACTTCTTCATTGGCCATGCAATCCCGAATAGCTCGTACAACCAAACGGGCATTGCCCTCGAGTTGAAATTGAGCTGTAGCACCCCCCTCGTTGATTTTGATGGAACCATGATTGATAAAGTCAAAAAGAGGTGCAAGAACTCGCAATGGGACATCAGAATCATTGTTGTCATGACTTGTCATTAATCGACAGGATCGAGTCTGCACAATATCCAAGGCGTTGTTGCACAGGTTGCGTAATTGTTCCTCCGTCCTGTCTTGGATCAATGCCGAGTTGGATTTCAAATCAGCCATTAAATCTTCCACGGCCTCGGCTCTAGCAAAGAATGAGCTATCTACAGCGAGCTCCAGGGCTGTGGATCGTGCACTTTGTACCGTATCTTCTGTCCAGTGTACTGGCAAGGACGCACGTAAAAACTCGGGATCTGGGAGTAGAGAAAACCAAAGAGATTGTCCATCGGTGCCTTGGTCGTTGATGTTTCTCCTTTCGTTGAGCTGAAGATCGAGCAAGCTAGCTGCCAGGCGAGTAGCCCAACCACTAGGGTTATATGTTGTAGTGAAATCATCATCGTCCTCATCGTCCTCATCATCCTGAACGCTTTGGAACCATGACGGAGGAGAATCGTCCCGAAGGCAAGCATCAAGAGGAAGAGATAATACAATATCTCCCTTTTTTATTGAACGATTCAAGAAGACACCACGGACACCGTCGGGGGATGATTCGAGTCGCAATAGATCGTTCGGTAAAGCACCGAAAGCGCGGCACAATTTGGTGACATCGTCACAACATTCGTCTTGTTCACTTTCAATGGTAGTGGCCTCTTGTTTGGATTGTTGATGATCCAAACGAAATAGGTCTCCAAGATCGATTCCCTCCGATTGCATACGCCAATAGGGATCAAAAGGCGAGATGACACTCGAATGAGCACGGTTTTTCTTTATTGACTGCGACCTTGGTGAAGATTTGGGTTGTTGCTGTTGTTGACAACATCTTGCAAAATTCGATCCCACGAGCGAGAATGAGTGGGAGATTTGAGGAAGGATTATCAAGGATATCAATTTTATTTCGATCATGGTGACACCATCAACTTGACTGTGCAAAAGCCCTTGCTGATTCTTTGTTGATGTTCAAAATCACAGAACAGGACGAAAGATCCTGTGATGGGCCAAAAAACGTGCAGTTCTTCTCGACACATCGAGTTCGTAGAAAATCTAGCTAGCGATTGCAATAGCCAATTGATGGACTCCAATTGTCGGGTTCTCGTTGAGTGTTTGGTGGTGTAGAAGCCACCTGGCGCACGGACAGACGACGGGTGGACGCCAGACAGGACACCTTGTTGAGCGCCAACGAAATCAAACATGTTTGCTTTGTAGAAGAACAAATTTACAAATTTACTTTATTTATTTACACATCAATTCCTTCGAACATCCCAAAGGCAAAAGTAACGAAAACATTGCCAATCATGGGAGAAAAATCAAAACGAAAATCCAGTGGGAAGGATTCCTCAAAGGTAGCAAAGAAAACCAAGACGGCTGTGGATTCAACTGGTGAGGAATTGTCCAGCAGTGCACAAAAGCGTCAACTCAAGAAGGAACGTCAATCGCACCGTCGCCATGCCGACACTGTGACGGAAGCAAAGGCCTTGTGGAACAAGTTACGGGTCAAGTCCAACACTCCAGAAGATACCAAAGAGCTCATGGAACAAGTCATGTCCTTGATTCGAGGAAAAGTGAATGAAATCGCCCTCCAACATGACTCTAGCCGAGTCATACAGGCGGCGGTTCAATTTGGCAATGACGAGCAACGAAAGGAACTGCTAAAGGAAATTTGCGCCGAATCAGCCGCTGGACTAGCAGAACTTTCCAAGATTCAATACGCTCATTTCTGCTGCCTCAAATTCATAAAGTATTGTGCTCGTGATCAAGAATGTGTCAAGATGATGGTTAAGGTACGTTGGCAAGGGGCTAGGGACAAAAATTCTATCGTCAAATCATGTTTTAATTTTTATTCATTCAATTGTCCACGAAAGGGCTTCAAAGGATCTATTCCAAAATTAGCTGTGCATTCCGTTGGTTCGAGAGTCCTTGAGGCAATTTTCTTGAACCTGCCGGCCAAGTCGACCATGACTTTGAAGCAGGAACTGTATGGGCCACATTTCAGCCTTTTTGTCCAGGACCTAAAGGCGACTCCTACATTGAAAAGTAACCTTGATTCAGCAACAAGCGAGACACAGAAGGAAGCTGCCATCAAATTTGTAAAAGACATTCTCTCCAAAGGAATGACAAAGGGCTTCTTTGGATATACCTATTTCCAAGACCTTTTGGCCGAGTTTATGGAAGTTGCTGATGCAGATGAAATAAGGACGATGGCTTCGAGTATTGTTGACCACTCGATTCACTTGTTATCCACTCGCACGGGGACTCGAGTGGTCGCAGCGTGCGCCGCGTACAGCACACCAAAAGATCGAAAACGTATCTGCAAAAAGTTTGAAGGGATACACGACCTCGTCTCTTCTTCACAAAGATGCTTATTTGGCGTTGCTCCGACTGGTGCAAGTGACTGATGATACTGTGTCTATCAACAAAAGCGTATTCAATGAGATCTTGACCGCGCCTAAGGACGAATCCAACGAGAATGCTCCAAACCCTTTGCTTCAACTTGCTCTGAGTGAAACTGGATCAAAGCTTTTTCTAATGTTACTAGTGGAGGATGATGAAGCTCGATCAAAATACTTTGATCCATATGAGCGATCCATTCTCGAAGCAGCAGCTATGGTCAGAGAGAATGGCCAGGACGTGCCTACATCCAGAAAAGATCCTGCTGCTCGACGCCAAGAGCTTGTAAAGTTCCTTGAATCGAGTCTAGAGGAGCTGTGTACTAGTCACACAATGGAGCTTTTAAAGTCGTTGCCAGGCTCCAGAGTGATCAAAGAGTTCTACTACCGCACCGGCTCGGAAACTGTCGCCCAGGCTGTTATCAAAGCCTGCGAGTCTGAACTAGAAAATGGAGACAGTGACATTTTTGAAGATCCAGTTGGGCATCGAACTATCAAGAATCTTATCCTATGTGACGCGGATAGAGACAGTGCTGTTTTCAGTACCGCGTTCTTTGAGAAGTTTGCAGGTCGCCTTACCGATGTTGTCAAATCAAATCGAGGTGCCTTTGTAGTGTCTGCATTGCTGAAAGTTGACAGCATTAGTGACAGAGTCGCTACCAAATTGAAATCTATAAAGAAGCGGCTACAAGATTTGTCCAAAGGGAAAGGCCAAACCGCAGGCTTTGCGGCTTTGCTCAAGGCGCTTACTGGTAGTTCATAATCAACTGAATCAGGCAAGTCTATGACCAGACTTCTCATGAAATGTCAGGATGCCTCTATCAGTACAGTTTGATAATACTTTGTCCTGTCAACCTTGTCTACTTGGTTTTCCTTCCTTCCGTCCGGCACTTGGAAACGTAGATCGTACATCTAGTTTATTTTTACTGCGATGATGGAACTTCCTACGATTGTCGTGAAATCCAATGCTCTCGATCTCGATTCCCTGAAATTTCGTGAAGGGCTTATGTAAGTTCCGACTTCATTCCCGTAGTATCGTAGTACCAGGTACATGTAGCGTTGTTTCTGTCTTCACATATTTGGGGGACCACACCGGAATGTGGTGAGCTCACTGTAAAAATAATGAAAATAATCTTCTGGCAACCACCGATGAACCGGTACAAGTACCATGTGATCATCAAGCAACAATTTGCTTATATAATCCCCAATTAGTGCTAGCGATACAAGAATAACGATTTACAGTCCTTTAACATTGTGTTGCAAACGCTGCCACTGGCAGTAACCGAACCTCAGCCTAAATATTAGCACAGCCAACCACTTTGAAGACAAATATAATTTCCTAGCTTTAGTAGTTTTTAATGCAATGATGTATACATACAGGAGGTGTCGTAGCCGAATGCTTGACCCAATGTCACCATAGCGGTAACAGGGGTAGGATGGATTAAAAAAATAGCGATACCCAAGTGGTAGAGTTCTTGGATTACAGTCACCGGAAAAACAAATCTTCTGGATCACAGGCCTCCCTCCTTTGCTGCAATCGAAAAATGGAACTATCACAAGCGCTCATGTCAGATTTCAGGCCGGGTATTTGAAGCCTGGCGTTGGACACAGCGGCGATAAAAACACGTTCATCATCAAATTGGCCAGGTCTTGGTGGAGGTGGTGCCGTAGATAATGTCGGAATGCCTTGCAAACAAGATGGCGGAGTGGATGGACAGGGTGAAATTTGTTCAGAGAGCATCATGATAAAAAAATGACAGCAGACGGGGAAGATGATTCGATTCTTCGGCTGCAAGCCTGGTTGGTTAACCAAATTTGTGCGTTTGATGTGATGCCAATCACACAAAAAGAAAGAAAACTTTCTCGTTGGACGACTGGTTGATGACCTGATAGTTCTTGGGTACATTCGTAAGTAGAACGACACGCTTCGGCGTAGTAAACTTCTCATTGGCCATCAGGCACTGGACAAATCATGACGTAAGTAGAGAAAGAATCCACCCAATCCTTTCCGTGGAGAACTGACAAAATTGCACACTCGTGTGCCCTGGAAAGATAGATTCATCCACATTCGTCCATAACCTAGCACAAACGTGCATTTATGGCAGGCATCATCAAAATGGGAGAAGGAACAATTTGGTTATGCCCTCTGAATTGGGTTCGGCGCGGCGAATGGATGATGTCAAGTGGTGTCAAGCACTATGAGCTGGTACTGCCGCCAGTCATCAAAGAACTTTTTGGATGGTGTCCACGGTCCTTCCCTAAGTAGAACACGTTGATCATCTGTTGAGCCAGCTCTTTGGAGTAATGTATGAGTTGGCGTAACGGTTCGAACGTTCTAGTCGTCGGCAATGCTGGGGACTTTTCAATTAATGGTATGTTGCTGTTGGACTGACTGTGACAACATGGCGATAGAACATTCAACAGGTACCTGGGTATGCATACCTCTTATATATCATTTTACCAAGCACCGAAAGACAACTACACGTGGTATATATAGCTATGACACACATTACCGGTAGTCAGACCTATAACCGTATACTTTAAAAGAGCGTAGCCTTGCCTTGAACCATCGTTCAATATCTTCTGCATCGTTCACTCTTCTTCGTTATCGCGGAATGCGAAATAATCAATGCTCATTCTGCCTTCTATAGCCTTATAGAAACATTTTATTGATCTTCCATGTTCATGAGCGCCTGCTCTCACTCGTCTTCGACATCGGGAAGTGGGTCTTTCCATTCGAAATCGATGCCATCATAGTCAATGCCCATCCCATCACTCCGCAACCTTCTCGAGAACATGTTATGCATCTTCCCCTTTTCAACAAACATACACAAGTGCCTCTGTGTCTTCTTTTCTATGACATCAATACCGAACAATTGGTAGAACTTCTCAGGTGTCCGCACGCCTCCCAGTCCGTATCTATCTTCTTCGGTGTGGTCCCACACTGTAGGATCCACTTCTGGATTCATGTGTACAATACCTAGCAATCTTTGCATAGCCCGTCTACCCGTGCTATAATGATCCGACATTCGATGATTCACGATTACATCCAGGTCGTTAGAGTCCTTAAGTACACCAGCAAAAGTTGACCGCATTTCCAGACTTACCCAGCGTATAAATTACCATTTTCCCAGAAATGTTTAACTTTACTTCGTGCCTCGGCATTCTTACCGGTCGCATAATGGTGAAAGCAAACGGATCGTTCGGGAGCATAAAAATCGTATCCAACAGTGAACCCTCGGATTCCAATACTCATCTCTTCCCCTTGAAATATCATTGCTGACGCGTAGGAGTCGTACGGCGTATTCACCACGAAATGTCCCCGACTAAAAGAATATCCTGCCGCCCACCATGGTTCTAGTTGAGCCACGCCATGGATACTAGGGTATCGTTCGGGTTGTGACAAATGTCGGAGGTGCATCCCTTGACTTCCTCCTTCATAGTCCGTGTTGCACATGATAGGTCGCGTGGAGCGTAAGGAATGACCTTGATCATCAATAGATCCTTGAACATCGGTCAAATAAGTTGTCAACACGGCCATTTCATTGTGTGTCGCTTCCATCTGTTCAATGATATCCGCATCCCAATTTTGTGTGTACGTTACGTGGGCATCGGATTGCGTGGAATAGTATTCCCCACGGTATTGACGATGTCCTAGGTGTCGGGCAAAGACTGGACCAATCGACAGGCGAGCCTCCATTTTGTAGAGGTCGACTTGATCCTGGTACTTACACAATGCCTGATCTGGTTTCTGATCACATGGTTCGATGGGTTCATTGCAAACTTCGTCTTCACCATCAACAATCTGATCCACCACACCTGAATGATATTTATGAAAAAACCGTGTCAGCAACTGCCCTCTCATCTTGTACATTTCACAACATTCATTCGCCTTACCAATCCGAATTCGATGAGGATTCTTTGCCCGATTTAAGATCGACTCGACAGTATAGCGACATTGATAATCTCGATAGGAGGCAATCGCCACAAATATGGTACGTTCATCGAACGGACAGTCTGTCCCTCGGACTTGGGAGCCAGTAACAGGATCAGGAGTAACACATGTTCCAATCTTCATCGCTTGCTCCCGTGTCATGAGCTTTTTATTATGTATAGGTGGCGACCAAAACTTGGGAACTCGCATGGTTGTTTTTTGATCGCCCGGATGAAGCATGATTTCAAAGTCATCTTCTTCATTACGAGTCGAGACGGGCCACTTGCCCTCGGGAATTTCAACGCCGTCTACCACCGTCATGCCCACGGAATCCCGTCGAACAATAGTATCTTCTCCCTTCATGGGAGAAAGCAGCACATGATCGGGTTGTAATTTGGCAATATTCAAGTTGGCTCCCAGTAATCGTCCAGTTGGAACATCTGGCAAGGCATGCATGGATTCAATAAAGCCAAACGCGTACAAGCCTATCACAACGCAACTCAAAACAACACCTAATTCAATCGTTCCTTTCTTCTGAAGTGCATCGTTGGCTGTGCAAACGATCGATGAAGGCATTCCGCTGCGTTTCTTCACTCGCCGCTTACGACTCTTCTTCTCATCTTCATCGTCTGCCATGGTTGGTCCTAGTTCTATCAGTTCAGATCAATTCACTTGGAGGATGCTTCTTTTTACGCTGGAGAGTCCGATCAGGACGAAATGGGCAAAATCGCCAAAATCGCCTCGAGCGCATGTGACGATGACCGTTGCCGACGAAACAAGATCTAACAGTATAGAGTCCAGTTAGTCTACCTGGTCGAGGAGCACACCTAAAATTACTGTACTAGACGTTGTTATGAAATAAAAAAAGCACCCAATACTTCTATTACGTTCCATCAACGGTCACCTGATTGAAAGCCCCTCGTGCCGCTTCTTGGAGTTTGTTGTCGTGACCATTTTGATCGATGCACTGCATCAATATTGCAAAACCGTCCAGTTCCAAAATTTTGGACCGGCAGCTCTCGGATTCTGCTGCAAGGACCCAGAGAAACTTGCACGCCTCTTTCAGATATGTTGTGGCAGTCATATTGTCGCGCATAGCCTCAATGATTGTAGGGATTGTAACGGCCGCTTCGTCGGCATATTCTGGAAAATGAAAAATAATGTTCCGAAGTGTCAAGCAACAAACCTCGAGAAAGGCAATAGCAGCTCCGTTATTGCACATTGCATCGCACACAACGCTAACTCCTTGTGCATGAGCGAACGCCTCTGCGAGAGGCGCTTCTGCACTGATATTTGAGAACACACCACTAGCCTTAATCAATGTTGGCTCTGTGGTTGGATGCATAACCAGGGCACAAATCACTGCATCAATCGCGCCACTACCCACGACATCCTTCTTGACATCTATTGAACCATCCACGACATACCAAAGTGCTCCACAGGCAACTTCCAGTAAATCACTGTATTCCAAGTGTGTTTGCATTGCCTTGACGATAGCTTGAATACCTGAGCTCCCGACCACGGTACCGGGATCCTTATTTGTCTTGAAGGCAACATTCCACAAGGCACAACATGCGTTGGTCTGTATGGATGCGCAGCCTTCGTGGCTGGTCATGGCATTAATGGTATGTCTCACTGCGCCTTGTTTCAAGAGCCCCTCTGGGTTCTGCAACTGACAAGCCAAATTTCTGTACAAGTAGCATGCTGCGTCATGAAGACGTTCGTCGGAGAATGCCTGCAGTGCCATAACCACCACGTTCAGGCCACCATGCTGTACGATGACATCACTTGTGCCATTTCGGACTGAGATGGATGTCAAGAGCTTGCAACACAGTTCCTGTACCATAATGGACTCTTGATGGCTCGAACTAGCTGCCACAACTAACTGAATCACGTCTTGCGCCGACATTGTTTCCTTAGCCACTTCTGATTCCATGGCTAAGCATACCAAGACTCGCATGGCTTCTGCCACAAACTCATCAGATTCAAAGTACCTTTCCAAGCTACGCAGAATTACCTCGATACCATCATTGTTGATAATAGCGTCGCGAATGGGATGTGCGAGAGCAAGATTTGCCAACGCGGAACACGCTTCTATATTCACCGCATAGTCACCAACATGGTATCGCATTCCATCCATCAGTGCTTGGACAGCACCACATCGCACCAACTCTATTCGATTAGAATCAATGTGTGCCATGTTGCCCATGACACCAAAACACGCTTCCAAGAGAGGAGCCGATTCATGATTTGCCAGGTTATGATGGCAAACCTCTGATATCTCTCCAATGATGATGGGCTTATTTGAAAGCATCTTCACAAGATCTTGACTTGATGACAGACTCCAACACAGGCGACAAGCCCATTCCATAGCAACAAGATCGTTCTGAAGAGGAGATTTCATAGTCTCGAGAATAATTTCGATACCAGACGGACCGCCATCAACTTGACTTTCAACCAGGGTTCGTTTATTACTTTCGGCATCTATCGACAACGTGCATTGATTGTACAAGGCTTGTAAACCCGACTTTTGGATCTCAATGGATTTGCTGTGATGGTTCATGGCTGTCAGAACCATAATTAATGCCCCCGAAAGAGATCCATCGCTCACATTCGGATTATTGGCTGATGCAGCAGCTAAGCAAGCAAAGATAGAACACCCTTTCAACTGAACACTCGGTATATGTGCATGGGTTTGCATAGCAAACAACAATGAATCACAAATTGCATCTTGATTTGCCAGTAAGTCACTTTTTGGATCGGCATCCGAAGAAGCCGCCATAGCGAGGAGAACCTCAGCCGCGGCATCTTGAACATGAGAATCACTAATATTGTCCCAAATCGTAGTTGTTAATGTATCAACTCCTTTGTAATCCATGACAATCCTGCGCCCTTTTCCTCCAGACTTCCACAGGATCGACGCTAACCGTCCGAGTGAATCACATGTTGCAGACGCATCAGATCCAGCCATCCCAAGGGAGCGAATGATGTCAGGGATATCGTCAACATTTTGCTCCACGTACTCCACTGCTTGTCCAGCGGGCTTTCTAGGTGGTGACATGTGGCGCGGTGGTGAAAGCTCAACCTTTTGTTCTTGTGTTGTAATCTTGTCGGTCCTTCGTTTTGGTAGAAAAATACTGCCCCGGCTGTTACTGCTGCTGATGGGGCATATAGATTTTGATTTTCTGGAGACGGCGCTTTTGGGGCTGCACGGGTGGTGCCACCATGATCGGACGATTTGTGTTCGAGGGGAGTGGGTGACAAGGGACTTCCTGGTGCTTTTCTCTTATCTTCCTCATTGGAGTAGATGTAATCTGAAGCAACCTTTTTTTCACCAGGTTCATCGTAATCCCCAGTGTATGTTTGTGTTACACCTCGCCGAGGTAGGCCCATGGGCGAAATGTCTGGTGCATATTGTCCTGGAGTCGCATGTTTGTTCGCCTGGAATCTTGCGTCACTACGAGAATGACTGGTCATGGGTGCTGGCCAACTATCCTCATCCTCTTGAGGCTCGTCCATGAGGGTGCCCATGAGAGGATTTTTGTAGGGAGAGTTCATGACCATAACGGGATCGTGGATCATGTCATCATCCGGTCGACCCCGCAAATCTCGATTGACAAGCGGCCTTCCAGTGCTACTTGTGCTGGAAGACACCGATGCATCAGTGCCACGTTTCGCTTCGACCAAGTTTCTTGGCACGCGCTCATCGTCGTTTCGATGTCCGAACGCGATATCCGCGGCTGTGCGAGAGTTGAAACCTTGACTGCGGGGGTCCGTGGGATGATACTGCAAGGGCATTCCTCGTAACGTATTACCTGCTCGTTGGCCATGAGGTAAACCAGCCAATCCATCCACTCCATTCATATAACGGTGATCATTTATGGATCCCGAACTACGCATAGGCTCAGATTCCTGCATATTCAATCGATGCATCGGGAAACCATGAACATCGCCATTCTGCATTGCAAGTGGAATTTCATCCTGTAAAAACATGGGGCCTGATTCCATTGACAATTGACGGCGATTCAAGGGGATGGCATTCAGATCGCCCGGATTTCCATGTGGTACGTTCCGCGAGGATTTCCCAGGCATTGCCTGAAATCTGTTTCCGTCAAGATACCCCGATGATTGCCTCGAATGTGATGACTGTACCACATCCCGTTCGCCGACTCTGTTTCGAAAAAGCATATCTGGTCCACCTGGTGGCATCATGTCAAGCTGCTCATTATCCCATCCATTTCCAGTGGAGACCCCTGGATAGCCATCTGCATAACTTTTCCTCTGTAAGCCACCATGGTAATCGTGTTTCTGCTCTTCGTAATTATAACCACCACGAGGCTGATGGCCACCGTGCTGCATTTCCTCAAAACTTGGTGTCAATACAATTTGGGGTGGGTGGTCCTTGCCAGGCAATAAGTGATTCCCAGGCCTCATTCGATTCGAGGCTCCTACACCCATGTGACTATCACGATAGGAGTTACCTCGAGTCATATGCAGTCTTGCCGCTTGTGGCTCCTCTTTGCTAAAGCTATCTCCACTATCGGGACCTGGTCGGCGTCCTGGAGCAGGGGGTTGTATATCCGTTTCTTCATCATCCGAATGGTACGCTACCCCACCATGCTGTCCCATAGACATGTTGCGCGCTGCCTGAGCCAAAACGTAATCCATAGTCAGCACTGAAACATCATCGACCATGCCGTGGACATCGAGTGTGACTGGAACACGAATACCCGAGTCCGTCTCTGGGAAAAATTGGGCTTCTTCTGGAATTCTTTCAAATTCTTGCAACATGGCGTGAGCGGCAGTCGAGTGTCGCTCTCGCTCAGGATAGTTGCGGCGAGGACGTGGCAGAGCCTCGGTTTGGGCTCGGGCAAATTGCGTCGGCGGCGGAACATCTGCGTGCATGGTGCTCATTTGATGCACATGCTCGGGGGGTGGCATGAGATTTTGTTGTGGCCGACGAGGAAGCACTCCGCCAGCATGTGGTTGCTGGTGAGGGTTGCTGTAAACATTAGTAGTGTCGGGTCGTCGGATGTAGCCTTCCAAAGGATGGCATACCAGACACTGTCCATCGCGGACCTTGCCCACGATTGTCAGCGGCGTTTTCTTTCCAAAAAGGCCTTTTTTATGGGTTTGAGCTCCACATGTTGGACATTCTCCTCGTTGCTCTCGTTTGGCTCCAATGTTATTCCTTTTATCGGGGATAATGTCAATTCCTGCCGCCAGCATGTCGCGGCTGGGCACCGGCAAACCTGTCGTTGAATGAGTGAAGGTACTGGTGCCCCGCATTGTGTCACTGTCCAACAACCCTAACGTACTGATTCTTATCGCAAAAACAAACACGACGATAGCAACCACAACAACTACAACCAAAGTAATGTTACAATAGGATCACCACGTTAGTTCACAGTAGTGGACTGCTATAAGGTGGTGGTTGTGATTCTTTGCACTGCAAACAAGACCAAGGAGGAGCTACTTGTACACCACAAAGAGACAGAGAAAGTTACGACTATAGCCGGCAGGCAGGTGGCGACGACGCGGCGACTCCTCGCCCTCGTCGCGGCTCGAGGAAAACAAAACTGCGCGGAAACCGAGCTTGCACGCAGTTCCAGCTCGCCCACGTAGAGCACATGTAGAAACCGCAGTAAGTTCGAATTTTTCCTTCGGTAGCATTTTTACAAGAATCGTACGAACAGCGCGACAAAAATTGCTAGCAAAATTCCGCTGGATGCGTGACACAGGTGAGTTTTGATTTTTCTCCGAATTGCGTAGACCGTAGACCTCCTCTGTGGAATGAAAATGTGACTGAATTCGCATCGGATGGGAATAAAAGTTCTGGCCACTCGACGTGTCGAAACGTTCGTCCTCCAACCAAGGGCATAACTGGCTTAACTGTAAAAGTGAAAACCTTCCGGAAGGTAATGCAAGTTAAGTTACGCTACAGGTAGCATTACCGACGGGTTCTGTTGTGGTGGTTGTAGAAGATAGTTTCCATTGACCCGATGTTCCATCAAATACAAAGTCTTCCAACTCTTCTCGGGACCTTGCCTGGGCTGATTGCAAGTCACGCTTCCAATTTTCTTCGACCTGCTTGGAATATGTGGGAGCCTCTTGAAAAAAGGCTTCGAGTTCCTGGGTCAAACCTCTATATCCTCCCAAGACCATTGTATCGTTGTCATGTTCCCCTCCACGGGTAGTAGTATTGGTGGTAGACATGGATAAGGTGCGGATGCAATGACGCATCCACTTGGGAAGATTCTTGTGGCATTGTGGGATACCATCATTGGGTGAGCCATCATCACAATATCGTGAATCCATTAATATTACTGCACCATAATCGGCACCATGTCGGATACATCTACCCAAGGCTTGAGCAACTGCTCGATAAGCCTGTTGAGCATACCATTCATTTCCCGGGAGTAAATGAGTATTGTGACGAATCCTTCGTTGTTCATCATTGTACGCTTTCTTGGCCTTGATGTTCCGATCCATACTGTTTGGGAATGGTAACCCGATACAAATCACAGCTCTTGCATTATCGTCGTTGAATGATATACCCTCTGACATTTTCCCGCGAAAGACGGCCAGCAAAATACACCTCTTTTCGTGATCTATTTGTTCTTGGTACTCGTTACGGGCTTCTTCAAACTGGGCTTGACTCCCTGTAGGTTCTACAATGACCTTTGTTTTCGACTGTACCAGGCGACTCCATATAGAGGGAAAACTCGAACCCTGGGAGCAATCATTCGATTCTTGCGTGGTTGGATTCCATGATTCAATACATCTCTTCAAGAAACTGTACGACGGAACAAATACCAAAACTCCACCCACTGGAATTGCTTCAATCACTGTCGCAACTGCATTTCCCAGTCGAGGAAAGAATGAGGAATGCTTGTACTGAGAATAGCTCACGGTCAAAGGCGTTCCATCAGGAAAGTGACCCATGGCGCAAGCAAAGAGTTGTTTCTTGAGGAAGATGACATGGTCTGCCTCTAGTGGTTTGGGTTTGATTTGGAGTCGTCCTACATATTTTGGTGACACTTCTACTTCCGAGCCTTCCAATGGAACTGGTTCCCAGACGGGCGTGCATGGCACTGCTGAGGAAATTATATCGATAGAATCCGATGAAACCACATTCCACGGGGATTGAGTAAGATCCTCAGGAATGGAAGTCTGGTTGGTGGACGTTGTCGGTGTCCTCGGCGGTGCATTTTTCGGCGGGTACAAATTCAATTCGGCACACAACGATGGAAGCGGTGCCAAAGAACCACTGGCTAGAATCACCGATCGACAAGTACTGGAAAGATCCCTCATCAATAAGCCTGGAGAAAGCAAGCGGAGGACCAAATGGCACTCCCATAGAGGAGTGGTCCCATTGCACATGTCACCATGTCTGATCGCCTTGCTGTCATTGTGGCATACACTTTTACATGGCTCGTGTTGACAAACGGGCATTGGTGCATCCCGGCATTTGGCGGTTCTTGGAATTGCTAGAGATAGTGGCCGTGGTTGCTTGTGTGCTGCCGTTGTCTCATAATCTATATCCTCCTTTCCAGTTGCATGATCTATATTCCCATTTGGTCTCATATCGAATGCCAAATAGAAATGTCTGGGAGCACTCCATTATCAGCTGAATTCTCAAATTTAAAGCATTTGGTCAACCAAAACATGCACTTACTCCGGGTGTTTGGCTGCAAGCTCAAGTCGACATACTATTCTTCTCAGGTTAGCAAAGACAGATTGGCTGGATCCATCATCATCTTCTACATCATCGTTCGTCTCTCCAAACAAATTAGTTTCAAGGGACTGTGCCATATCAACTAACTTGGAAGAATGATCCCAGGTAATCCCAAGTTCATCCAATTTTTTTCGACATCCGACTGCTTGCCCGTCGAGGCCGAATCCCGATGGCCCAGAATACGAAATTTCAACCAAATGATCATCGGAAAGACGGCATTGTGCATGCGATTCTCTGAGATCCTTCATCACTAAAAGTATGGTGATTGGAGAATGAAACATTGAGCAACAGTCAATGGGATCACATGGTGTAAAGGAGGATGCGACTTACTTTGTCCCGACTCAAACTTTCGTCGTTCTGTTTGCATGTATTTTATGAGCTTCTCAATGAAAATCAAAAGTGCATGGGCTACAATTGACATTGGTACTTCCTCGCCAGTCCCAAGAAGTGGAACCATCTCCCCACGTCTAACGTGTACATTTGAATACAGGATCAGAGTACTAACGAGAAGAGACATGTCGATCTCCCCAAAGTCGCCACTACCGCTTTCGCGGAGTGTGTCCTCAATGTTGTGCGCCTCATCCAAAACAACAACGGCACCTTCGAGACTTAGTCTGAAGGCTCCACGGATTGCAGGATCCAACACATAGTTATAAGCTGTTTTGGGTAGTGACGTGAGCAGGGTGCCTTAAAACAGGGCTGATACAAATGTGGAGTTTGCACTGTACAAAAACTTACGAGCAAAAACCAAATCCGACGAGGTTGTCAATGCTCTTGACAGAAAATATGGACAAGCCGCTTGATCGGTGTAGCCATGGTCATCTTCGATGGGCGAGTGTACCCTTTGCACGGTCAAAATAAGTGGGTCCTTCGTCAAGTGTGTTATTCGGTTATTCACTTGGTCAACTGTCCAGGTCTTGGTGCTCACTCCGTTGATGGCTTGAATCCAGTCTCCCAACACAATCCTACCATCCTTCGCTGCAGTGCCTCCAGACTCGATCTCCGTCACTTCTACCCCACCTCCCTCACGTTCACTTATTTGGAATCCAAACGTGTCAGCATTAGCGTTTCCCCTGTATAATGCTATTCCACTTTCTCTTGAAGGATTCTTCCCAAACTCTACCAAATCTTCAATATCCATCACCCCAATTTTTGTATGTTTGCCTCCCTTGCAGCAGCTGTTAATTTCATGGGCACCTTTGATGAATCGATTGCGAACGGCAAGAACTGTGTGATTTGATGTCAATTGTTGATAATGAGGACAAGTGGGCGGGGGGCTCCTTCTTGGATGATTTCCATGTTCTTGAGATGGTTCGATCTCCCCGTTGAGATTATTACCTTCCTCATTTGAAGAAAATGGAACGGGATTGCCATCATCGTAGTGTTGTCTTCGATTATTGATCAACAGTTTCCGCTTGTGATCCGTGGCAACCTTTCGGTCTTGACAGGCTTGACTGATATCAGCATTGCTCATTTTCCCATTACCAATCACTTCACGATTGATACAGAGGCGTGCTCGACTCCCCAAAACCGTCATACGAGGTCGGTAGGGGGTCTGTAACAAACTTGCCACCATCTGGGCCACTTGTGAGTGAGTTCTGGAACAGTATATTATTTTTGGTACAGGTGGTTCTACCTTCTCTCCAAGCTCACGGTCATCATCACTCCATGGAGATGATGCTGTTGTTTCTTCGCAAGGAGCCAGCGGTCTTCCCTTGCGAGCTAGGTTACATTTTGCTTGGTATCGTTGCCACGCTAGGACTGTACACAGAATGGCAGCCGATTTGCCTGTCCCTGTAGGACTTTCCAATACCACGTGCAGTTTTCGTTTCAAAGCTTTGATGATATGAATTGCCATTTGACGCTGTGGCGTTAAAATAGTCGAGTACGGCCACCCGATACGGATACCTTCCACAAAAAATGAGTCATGTAACCGCAGTTGGGAAATATCACCTTCCATCTTCAAACTACTGGCAACTGTCACAATATTGGATTGATAGTGTGATGATTGTTGATAAGAGGACAACGTGCGGTCATCGATTGTTATGGGAGTACCATCATTGTTATTGCTGTCGGTCAATCTGGAAGCAAATCTCAGCTTCTCTACTAAAACATCAAAAATGCGGTTGGCAGGAGCTGTGTATCCATTTCGTGCTTGATTAGCAGTAAATCCTCTCCGCAATCGAGACGTGTCCGACATTGCCCTTTCATTGCGAGGTACCCTTTGCTGCTGGTTAACTTCTGCATTGTCGTAATGGATTTCGACCCTCCCCGCGGTTGTTCTGTCAGCTCGAAATGGCAAATTCGTGGATAATCCGTTAGAGGGAGGTACCATGGCTGCAACATTTGGCGACGTTTGAACATGGTTTCTCCGCTGGGCACGGCAATGAAAGGCCCATGTAACACATTCCTTTGCTGGAATGTCACATTCATGACAGAAGCAATTTTCACAATATTGTTGTGCAGTTGCGGTAGAAAAAGTGAATTTACCACAGTCACGACGTCTATGTGGATAATCAATGTTGGGATTGACCAGCGTAGTCGAGAGAACGATGGGTGTATCATCCTCATCAGCGGCATCGCTCAAAATATGTGCAATTTTTCGGGGTGGTGAACATATTTCCACGGAATCGTCATCGTCCGATTCTAATTCACGGCCATTCGGTGGTGAGCGATCTCCCATCCCTTTGATGGACAGCTTCTCAAATGGGCTTGAAGGGCGGTTCACGAATCTGAAACATCATGATGTCCTTCTGCACTTGTGCTCTACCCTTTCCTACTACTGGTACATTTCGACCCATGTGACCTGGAACAGTTGGAAGTGGGTATTGTACTAACGTGGTACCAGGTATGATATGAGGTAAAGGTCCTACATACCACGAAGTCGTAGTACAGTATGCCTATGCCATGACTACAGGAAACAATACCGATCGTCTTATTTTTGTCTATTGAAAGTTGTGCGGAAGCTACAAGCAAGCATGCATGCTTTCTAGAAAGAGAATAACGACATTGGCCCAAGGAATCCACCCAAACGATGACAAATCGAAGTGGTAAAACTGACTACCGGTAGGTATACTCGCACCGGAAACTACTACACCTGGCAATAAGCGAAAACGAAAAGACAAGGACCGATAGAGCGAAAATTGCAGTTTTCGGTAGGTGAGGTATACTAGAAATTGAGAATGAACTAGTACAGTACTAACAGGTCCCAGGTCGTGCTGCTCGCTTTCATGATAATGGTGACCCTACCCTGTAGTGCCATACCTGGTACCTGGTACACATATATACTATTACCAAACGGTCTGAAACTACGAGACGGCGATGAGAACCCCCTTCCGTAGTAAAAGGAACACGTGTTAATTTCCTTTGGCAGGTTTGACCTATGAGTTCGTCTGTCTTTGATCGTATTTTTCCGTTCTTTGTCATAAAGACTGTACACAGACAGACCAATTGTTATGTGGACGATGATGCGAGATTTTGCGAGGATGATCCAAACACCAATATCTTTCCCGAAAACAGAAAACACCGGTTCGCATCTGGCATCACCAGAAGGCGACGGTGAAGAACTCTGGTTCCACCCATCAATCAATCAGCAGATTCGAAGTTCATCGACACGACCCGTCACAAAACTAACCTTCCCGTCGAATAATCGAAAGATAGCTACAATGAACCGCCTTTCCATTGCAACCTTTCTTGCTGCTGTGGCATGCACTCAAGGATTCATGATTGCGCCCCAAACGGTAAGGACTTGTCTGCATTCGTGCGAACTAGTGGAAGAGTGAATTTTTCGTGACATGATATTCTCTCTCACACATGTACTCGTTCGTCTTTCATGGTAGAATACTCGGGTGCCTGCCTTGGGACTCATGTCAGCATCGGAAAATGAATCAATCATGAAGAAAGCCCAAGACTGCTATGAGGGAGAGTGCGGCCTCGATGATGTCGACGAACTCCTTCACGTTCTCAAGGAACAGCAAAAGGAATTGCACAGCCGTGTCAACCAAGTCAAGGATGTGATCCAATCCCTTGAAACGGTGAATGCGAAGGATGATCGCAAGGTTGATGAAATCCGTGAGACTGTTCGGGCGATTTTCCGTGTCTTTCAACTTGGTGACAAGGCATCTGGCAATGACTATCCCAAGCTTTCTCGCCCAACCGGGTGGTCGGGTGAGGTTGGTGATGGACCCACCACCGCCTATGATGCCTTGCCACCCAAGCGCATCAACAAGAGTCCTTAAAAATATATATCATTCTTCTTTTTGGCGTTGAAGCATTCCTCATGGTTGGCTTCGAATTACCGCCATTCCGCACATCAAACAATCACTAGCTACCACGCATCATCCTGTACTCCGAGTCCATGACCGGGGTGCCAAAACCAACATTGAAAATACAGGCAGACAGCCAGAGCAGTACAAACGTAATCTACTAGGCCTATTTTCTTCGTCTTTCACTTTGTTATGCAAATCAGTAGGTACAGTAATGACAATATCCAAAATCTCAAAGAGTTGGTCGTGGAGCGTCGAGAAGTGGTCATCGATGGCATGTATTGGCACCACGATTAAAGCAATCGCGAATTTGTCGTTGTCACTGATCATCATTTACTTTTCCACATCGACAAGGTGGCAACCACACTTTAATCGATACCAAGGTTACAGCATGGTGGTCGTTGAGCCACAAGACACAGATAGATGAAAGAGTGAAAAACGCAACGCTAGCCGCCTTTTATCTAATATAGCTACTTCTCGTCTTTGCGTTTGTTAATAAGAGTGCGATGAAAAGTGGGAATTTGCTCAACTTGACATTAAAAACATTAGGCTTGAATTCAAGTCTTCTATGCGGTTGGCTTCCACTTCTTGGGAGGCAAGACATCGTAAGCCGTCATGGATCCTTTGCCGACATCACCACTGAATCCCATGGGATTCGACTTGGGTTTCTGTTTGCCAAGAGAAACCAACGAAAAAAGAAGAAGGAGAAAAGTTGAGAAACAAAGAATATAATCCCCAATAATTCCATCATCATTTCTTACCTCTCCGGCAAACACACGTAGCAGATCCTTAACAAAGGCTCGAACTTCGTCTTGTTGACGTTCATCCTTTTCATTGAGGTGTTGGAGGTGGCTGACCATGTTCATAATCCTTTCTAGTCGATCTTCCAATTCTTTCTCTGTATCTTTCAAGACAGCAAGCAATTCACCAACCTCGTCAATTGAGCATTCACCATTGGCGCAGTCACTAGCATGCTTCAAAACTTCCTCTTGCTCCGATTCACTCAAGAGAACACTGCGCGCTGTGTTTGATGCAACAAATGGCTACAATAGAAGAAGTAAAAAATGAGAATGAAATCTGGATTTTGGCAGATATTGCAAGAAATCGTGACGAGGGAATCTGTCAACTGCATGAGAATCCAATGCATCCCGTACCTGACGGATTACAACCGGGTTGGCCATAAAGGCAGCAACTGAAGCAATTAGAATGGCAAATTGAGTCAAGCGAAACATCTCTGTAAAAAAGTCAGAAGGAAACTTGATAGGACTTGGCTTGGGGTCGTCGACGATTGCTCGATCGTGATTTTTTGTGATGTCTCCCGCTTGATGGGCTCGGTTATATTAAGGCCGTGATGGAGAAGATACTCTGCACCGCGTAAGAATTCTACAGCCGATTCCTACCGGTATCATCGAATCGGATTTCTTTCGTGTAGACTACCGGTACACGTGGGTTGCGAACCCTAAAAATTGATTCCGAATCGGATCTGCACGTGTTTTTACGGAATGGGCAAATAGCACAGTCGCCCAAGTGACGAATGAAGAACAACGACGCCATCTGTCCTATTCTATGATAATGTGCCATTGGACGACGTGTTACAAGGAACGGAGCAGTAGCACTCACAAGATGTGTTGACTGCCGAATGTGGCGTCGTCGTTCAAAGCAACGAGTTTGCCGGATTTGAAATGCGTTGCCAGCGAGATAATGCAGGGGGGTTCCTTGTTAATGTGTACTAATAATATCGTGTCATGCATCGATAGAACGACCCCGATATTTCAGCGCACCCCACAACAACGTTATTATTTTTGTTTACAGACAAACAGAAATGATAGTTCTTGTCTATAGACTATCAGTCGGTAGAATGATAACTATTGCTATGTCTGGCCTAAGTCCAGCGTCTTTTGCTACGAGCCTCCGAGATCTTGGAAGTATTATCATCGTGTAGATCATTGTGGAATAGCCGAGCAATGATTGTATTGTAGGGAACATCCTCCTGCGCAGGTTTTCCTGCCTTGGTAGGCGTTCCAGGGGGACCTTTACGATGACGAAGGGAATGAGGAATCATTAGTGTCTCCCCATCAGGATCAACATTATGAACCCATCCTTGCCCGTCCTTCAATCGAAGCCAAGTGATGGTATCATCAGGACCAATCACCCGTTCGTTGATTAGCACGCTTTCTCCCCCTAACAAGACCACTCCATTACACTCGGCATCTAGGGAAGGACCTTTGCGAACCTGGACCCGAGCGTCAAGTACCACATTGTATCTCCAACCCTGTTGATGCCTTTCAATTCTAGGCTCCACTCCGCATTCTTCGAGGAATAGTTCCTGCTGACCAAATACCTCGACCCATTCCGCTTGTACTGTCAAGCTTGAAAGTGGTCTGATTTCACCATGGCCAGCGTAAAGCCGAACGTGTCGATTCCTGTACAACTTCGCGTAACTTTCAGACGGGGCGTTGTGTCGGAAGAAAGTTACAACCTCCGAAGCACGAAGGAATTCCCCACACTCAAAGCGGAAGTATACGCCGTCGTCAGATTTGATTGAAGGCGCACGCCTTGATGGCCCTAATCTAACCTTAATACCGTTTCGATCCTGGACGCGGAACCAAAAGGAGCCAAATCGAGTTTCGGGTGCTGAAATTATTTCAGTGATCGGCTTTCCATTCAAGGACCTAGGAATCCATCCCTGGCCTCCACGTAATCTTGCAAATTCTGTTTTGTAGAGAACGCGATCAGGCTCTGCAGGCGTGATCCATCTATCGACTTCCACAAACGACCCACATGGTAGCAATGTTGAAAATGGAAGTTTCTCCGATTCCGAGACTTTAGGGGCTGCTGGATTTCCCATATCTCGTTGATTCTCGTTGGTGGGGAGGTCACGTTCTCGCCTTTTTGGTGTCCGAAACATGGCGTCCAAAAAGGAGCTTCCTACGGAAGAGGCAACATCTGAGTCATGGCAACGGATGATGCCAGAATTGTTGTTAGCGCTTGCTACGGATGATGAACCTCCTGCTGACGAAGTTGGAGAAGTCTCATCATCAGAAATTGTGGAAGCAGGTGGCAGTGACACCATGATACCACTTCTCGTAAGGATTCGAATATAAATAGGCGCATGATGATCATCAACAACAGCATTCCCCACTTCTTCTGCAGCACGACTGGCTTCTCCTTCTTTTATGCCATTCAAAGATCCGGAATAGTTCCGATACTGGTCATCCAGTTCCTCTCTTTTTGGAATAATAGCCCATCCACTGTTGTCAGATAGTTTAATCAAGCCAGCGCCCTGACTAAATGCACCAGGCGACTCTACCCGCTTACAAGCCTCAAACAAACTTCCTCGGGGTAGCTTGCGAGCCTTCGTAATAGAATCAAAGACAGCTGGATTAACAATCTTGCTCGTCAAAGTTGTTGTGTGATGTCCTGACATTGTTTGAAAAATAGACTGGTTTCCACTCTTAACCGAGTCTCTGGACGGGGATGAAACGACAGATGGGTGGCTCCCGTGAATCAAATTATTCACTTGAAAATGAGGAGCATCCAGTATTTTCAATCCACGTGGCGCGTTAACTCGCATCAAGAGGAATGAAGGAACAAGGGTCGAGGCTCCGTATGATGTAATCGTACTCGGTGCAATCGATCGGTCAGGCGTCATAACCCTAGGGTGCCGATGACTTGTCGATGCTTCCAGTGAAGACTCTTCAGAAAGTAGTGATATATTGGAAGAGGGCGACATGATTCCCCGGTCCTGAGACTGGTTAAATTGAGAATCGTAGTCGTATGACTCATTTCGAGACTGTGAGAGATTTTGGTGTGTAAGCCCAGGAATTTGTCGGGGTAATGGTACCGAATCAAGGTTGGGTTTGCTTGCCGGACGGTGTCGCCTGGGAGGTCTGTGTCGACGTTGGGATATTGGAACGGGCGTTGCAACGGACTTAGCTCCTACTGTAGATGCCATCGATGAGTTGCATTCAGAATCACAGTCTCGATCAGCGACTTCTTTCATGACAATAATTTCCTTCGAGTCTTGCGCGTTGTTGGAAAAAAATTTTCGATCAATAACCCATCCACGCCGTCGTGTCAACCGCAAATAGCAGACGGAAGATTCCACAACCCTGAGACACACCTCATGAATCGTTCCAGGCACTAACATTACTTTTGTCGTGGGAGCATCCAACGAAGGACCGGCGTAAACTGCCAAGGGGGCTGAAGAAATCACTTTGTACAAAAACTCGCCCCGTTCACAAATGGGCGGAGATGGGATAGGTACCAAGATTGGGGTTTGCTTCTTTGTTTCAAATAAATAACCATGAGGAAGTGTTTTCTGTTCATTACTCTGATTGTCCAAGGATCGGTTTGCAGCGAGAGGAAGTGGAGATAACCCAACAACTGACACATTCGAATGGGTATTACCCCTTCTCGGTGTTTTGTCACTGGCCTCGACGGCTGAATCCATTGCATCGACAGTATAACCTCCGGTCAGCACTTGATCCACCCGTATGATCTTTCTTTTCGCTGTGTCAGACTGGCTCGGAGGTTCGATAGAATATGGCTCCTTGGATTGTCGTGGCGGTGTACTAGGGCTCGTGGGTAGCGTAGTGTCAGAATAAAACTCTGACGAACTTGCTATTATTTCCCCGTAGCTAACATATCCTCCACTTCGTAGAGATGATTCGTTCGGCCCCGAAAGTAAGGACACAACGCCTCTATACGCAACCCGATAATATTTCATGCCGTCTAGATGAAGTGGTTGCGACGACACTGTTTCTCCAAGAATGTCGTGATCATCATCACTCATCTCATCTAAGACGTCGGCCATAGAAATTTCCAGAGAAGTAGCTTCGTCAGATAGACGACGACTTGTGCGTCGAGGTAGTGTTTTTGTTTGGCGTAGTGCGTTTACATCAGTTGGATCCGGCATGAGAGGTCCCAGCGAAACATCTGTTGGTAGTATGGATGGTGATGTGGGTGAGACACTGCTTTGAGGAGTTTTTGTCTTGACAAATCGTCCCATCGCTTCTCTCCGTGTCGTCTTGCCATCAAATCTTCGTCGAAAGTATGGAGACGACGACGACGACGATTCCACAGAAATTTCGCTGGGCGCTCGGTGAGTGTCGTGAGGGTTCATGGGTCGTCTTGTTGTACCTTCCAACACTTTCTATGGTCTATGAAACTTGGGCGGAGGAACCGGTCCCCTTTGTTTTCACTCAAAGTGATAAACACTTTTTCCTTGTGGTGTTTTGACAAACGAAGGGGTGTCGACTTTTCTCAAGTGTGGAATTGACGGTGGGGAAATCCACCAGGCGATGTTTGTCATCACGGCAACAAGCGACACAACGACAACAAATTCATTTCCCGCCGGGTCTCATCGGTTCGAACAGACGAAGTTGGGCGGGCGTCACGATCCGGATCACGGCAGGCTCCGAACTTCGGAATGCGTAATGTAGTCTTTCTTCAAGGCTGAATAAATCAACATGTATGGACGGTGGACGTACACACCAATATTTTCCGCCAGCTCGCCAAGCACGTACATCTACCAGGTACCAGGTACAACTACCATTGGCAGCTGAACGCAGATGTGACACCGGACATTAGCTTTTCTCATCTTCATCACTTCTTCTCACCCATCATTCACAGATGAATGGACAACTATCTTCCTACTGACCTAGTGTGACTTTTGTCTAGTTGTGAAGCTCAAAAATTTAATATTTGCTACTGTGTTGGACCAGACACGTCTACATGTACCGATACGAATGTTCTGCTGTGAGGAGTGTCTTTGTGAGGATAAGGACCATTGATTTTGTGTATTTATCACCGCACACATGACAAGTCAATACAACAATGAAATGGCCATAATGAATGTGATGTCCAGTCAGAACAGACACACAACTTTGCAAAAATTGACGCGGAGGGTTCACTTCACATTGAAACGTCAAGTGTTTCGAAACAACAACAACATCCATCAGCTTTGCATAAGATGAATGAGCTTTGAGTTGATTCATCGGGCTCGCATCCCAAAGAGCTTTGCAGAGCGACTATTCACTGCAGTTCAGGACTAGTAGTGCACTTCATATTGCATATTCCTCGCTCGGCAAAGGCCCATCATAGATTGGATGATCCCACTCGGGTGCTTCGGTCCAACCCTCTATTGAAACGTCGACAGAAAATTGACTCAAATGTGAATCGTCGGTTGTCATCCAGTCACATCCCAATACTTCTTGTGGCGACATACGTCTAATAGGATTTTTCTGTAGCAAGTTTCGAATCATCGCCTTGGCTTCTACAGATACATTTCTCCAATTCGGATTCGAGTAATCCGGTTGAGCAGAAACAATGTTTTGGCGAATATCATTGGCGGGTGGTCCAGCAGCAAAGGGCATGTCACCTCCCAGCAACTGGAATATAACAACACCTGCTGACCACATATCACATTTATTATCGTAGCCTGCAACCCTGGGAGTTCCTGACATGATGATCTCTGGAGGCAGGAACGGCTTAGTACCGCATCTTGTTGTTAACCTCCCCCCCGGCGGGATATACTTGGCCAATCCAAAATCGGCAAGCTTGATAGATTCAGGCCTGTTCGTTTCAGCAAGAAGCATGTTACACGGTTTTATATCGCGATGTGCAATATTCCTCTCATGGCAGAATTGTAATGCTTGGAACAAACGCCGACAAATGCCCCGCGTGTCTCGTTCTGATAATCTGGGACGAAGTGGCACTGAGTGTAAGAAATCCCTGAGAGTCCTTCCGGTCATGACTTCCATGACAATTAAGTTGCGTGATGGTTCTTGGAAAATGCAATATGTTCGAGTAATGAATGGACATCTGGCTCCAATGTCCTGCTCCAGACGGATCAAGGTATCAAGCTCACTACTCCAACGGGCGATCATTTGGCTTCTCCCTTCCACAGCGGTATTTATGATTTTGACGGCAAAATCGTTTCCACTCAACCTATGCCGGCAGCGATACACGTCACCTTGCCCACCGCTGCCAATGCTTTGACCCAGTCGGTAGTAATCCCCGAATCGTCCGGTAACTGCCCATATCGACAGAAACATCTGTATATCCCCATCATGATTGTTTTCTGAAGAAAACATCTGTATACGGCTGCTATCATTGTAGTCGTTGGAAGTAAACATCCGAATTGCGCTATCGTCGTGGTTATTCGGTAAATGTGCATGTTGTCCTGGGGGGCCAGTGCGACGTTGATCAGACCTACTATCACTTTGTGGTGACCAGAGGTAGCCCATTACACCAATGTTTGGTGGGTTCTCTTCAGCTCCTGTAGGTCGCGCCTTGCGCAGTCGATAGCGCAAGCCAACAAGAATCATGACGCCAACAATGGTGATTGTGGCAGCCAAAATGATCACAGCAATTCTTCGAAAACCATTACCACGATTTTCACCATCGCTTTCCCCCATAAAGGATGGTGCTAGCGTTGGAAGTGACGAGTGTGACTGTGTTTGTAATGGTGTTCTCGGAGACAATGGTGTCCGGGTTGGAGTTGATGTTGGCGATGGAGATGTCGACGGGAAGGCAGATGGCGTAAACGTGACGACGCATGGTTCGCAATCGCCCGCAGAAGAGCAACAGGTGTTAATACTCTGACAGTAACCATTCCCAACAACACCATTACCACAAGTTCCATTGATTGGGCGACAACGATCCTCGCGGTAACCTTCGAGGTATGGAGTACACTTGAATTCACCGTCATTCGAGTCCACATTGGTGCAACACCCAGACAGACAATGTGAACTCAACATGCACGGTTCCCAAGGCTGCAGGCCCCCTTCCTGCTCTTGTAAGTTTCGAAGATGGTCCTGTTTTACATTCTTTGCTTGATCATTGTCACCGTGAATGTTGCCCAGAGCCGTTTGGACATCTGATTTACCATCGTCGTCATGGTGCTGCACTGGTGCTCCTGACACAAGCTGCCGTTCTGCCACCAACACCGGTTTGTTGGTCCCGAGGAGAGATGAAATGTCCCCTGGTCGATTGGATATAGAGGCTATCTCAACGACACGGCGCGCGCGAATGCCAATCGCAACAACGCGGTGAGGATTGGCTGTGAGGGCAATAGAAGCAACGACAAGTGATACCGATCGTTTCATTTTTTATAAAAAGTTGGATCCGATGACCCAAGACGATCGTGTTGCAAGCACGATTCGAGTGTACCGGTATCATAAGTGCCTGGTGTTAACGGTAGTCTACCTGTATCTAAGTTTTTGTTATGAGAAGAGTCGTGAAATCAAGTCACGAGTCGTCCTTACATAGGCAAGTATGCCACACTCGCAAGAGCAAAAAGTCTAGCCGTAATGACAAGCAAGAACAAGATCGGGCTGTTGTTTTGGATAGGGATTCGAGTCTATCGCGTCCAAACCCTATGAACAAGAAATCCCAGACCGGCTATCGAATCGCAATAACACTATCAAAACCACAAATTTCTTGGACGGCTACCGAGGCCAGGCTATAGAATGATCATCATGCGATACAGTTAGCGGAAAGTATTACCTACCGGCATGTTAATGTTTTTCTTCTGGCTCGGTCACATATTATCCAGCATGTTTGTTAATGATGTATACCCGGAAGGATTGCTTCGACACCTCAAGTGGGTGCTTCCAGGTCAATGAAGTGAAAGCCAAAGAGCCGTATAAAAGTAAAAAGATGATGGTTCATTCAGTTATTTTTTCCATGAAATGCATACTACCGTACTTTCTATATCGATTATCATTCGCAATTGCTAGTGGTGTTTTTCACTCTGCTGAGATCGTTACCTGGAATTCTCTTCTTCACTTGCTAGGATAAAACATCGTGAGATCATGACGAGGATGCTTGGGGTAAACACGGCTGGTGTCCCATTTACTCGTCGATTGACAAATTGTTAGAGTTGTGCGTCAGAAGAGGAAATAGAGAATGCCCTTGTAAACCAGTTGCAGGGTATGAAACAATAGTTTGTGGCGAAATGTATGAATATCTTCGTTAAATGTCCTGCGGGTGCGGGGAGGGACCTGGTGCAGTTACTCCTGACCAGAACCTACGGCTACCAGCAACGCTCGTTTCATAGCCACCGTCGTTCGTAGGATTTCATCCCGGATGAGTTTATCTTGAGCTTGTCGTTGCAAGCGTTCTTGGTGAATTGCCTGTCGTAATTCTTGAAGCGTCTTGAGTAAATCCTCCCCGCGTTGAGATTGTTGTTGAGCAGAATGTTCAAATCGTCGTTGGACCAATTCTAAATTCGCTCGCCGTACCGCCGCTTCTTGATGAAACTGACGACAAATCGTACCAGCGACATTATCATAGCGTCGAACAACACCACCTTCAATCTTGTCTGATTTGACATGTTCCAGATGGACAGTTGGAATGATTTGTTGAACCAGATCCGAATGCAAACTATCCAATTCTTCTCGTTTGGCATCACACACTGTGACATGTTGAAAGTTGGTCATGGCCTGGTCCATTTCGGAAAGTCGTTGTTCGAGTTCTGTGATGGCCGGTCCGCGCATTGAGGATGCTTCTCGTTCCATGACTAATCGCTCCACCGAGGCTTCCAATGGATGGCAGACGGATCGATCCATTGTATCTCCAACGGCCATGTTGAAATCCATAGTCTCATCGGCATAAAGAGACAAGAGTCGGGCGAGTTGACAATCGAGGTCGTGCATTCGAGCTACCATGTCCCGCCGTCTCTTTAAGGTTGCTTCTTGCAGTTTTTCGAGAGGGACTGTTTCGCTAACAAACACCAACTTGGGAGAAGGTCGGATAATGCGGTGTGGGGTTTCCATAATTTTGGAAATGCTGGTTGGAACAACATAGGTCACATTTGTCGCATTGGCAGGCTTGGTGAGTTTGGGAGTCGAAAAGGATATGGGAAGCGATGGATTTTCGTCTTCTTCCAAATCAAACGACTCTACGGGAGAAGGCTCTTGGCTTTCAACCACCACGGATTGCATTGGTTTTGGTGGTCGCGGTGCTGACTGGGAATGGGGTGCGAGCGCACTGTGGATTGAAGGCTGTGGGCCCTCTCGTTTTTTCGGTGACGACACTGTAGCAGAAGGAATTTGCCTTTCGTGTTCCCCGATTGCATGTGTTGACGGCTGGTGGACCAGAGAAGGTTTGGGATGGTCGGCCGGAATTGGGACAGGCTGCAAAGGCTCGGCATTTTTAGGGAAAGATCCTTCCTGCGACGGAAAAGAAGAATCATTGGTTGACTGTGAGGACGCAAGTTGCGACCAAAAGGACATGTTTCGATTGGTGGTGTGGTTGTTGTTGACTACTACTGCTTGATTTGTTGAGAGGATGTTGCCTTTTGCAAGTGAACCATGCCATTTGTGGTGCTTGAATAAGGGCGTGGTATTGTCACAGCTACGGTAACTGCACCTAGTATTACCTAACTACAGCCAACCGGTAACCCGTACATGGTACCCAGGGACACTGTATGCATGTACCAGGCATACACCCCTGTTGGTTGGTATTGCGGTAGTTGGGTCAATCAAGTCCATTTGAGGATCCTGATTTCGGAAGATAAAAAATTGGTTCGTGCCCGTGCAAGATTCCTCCGCAAGACCTGCTGCGCTCGATCACAGAGCTCGTGCGCCGTTTGAAAACTGAAAACAAACCCTACCAGGTACACCAAACGGTTAACAGTAGGGTAGTGTTAACCTTTAACAAGTGAAAGAAACACTCCTTCACCAAACTCTTGTTCTTGCTTGTATACTGGTTTCAGAACTACAGCATAAAAACAACTCATGTCTACTCCCGTCGTGATTCAAGGCACCGCTGTCCAAGCCCCAGCGTTTGGTTCCAGTCCCCAGCCCGTGTACAACAATGGCACCGCTCCAGCAAATGTTGAGCACGAACCTGCCAAAGGCGGTTGCAAAGATCCTATATTTGCCATACTATTGTACATCAATGTAGCTGCCATTGCTGCCGTTGCCGTCGTGTATGGGCCCAGTGCCTTTTCAACAGATTCTAACGTCTACACGTACGATGGTTATATTTATACGGCTATCATCTCTGCTTTTGTTTCGCTCATCTTTTCGGCGGTGGGCTTGGCCGTCCTTATGGCTATCCCCGAGACTATGATCAAAGTTTCCTTGGTCTTTGTGGTTATCATGTCGGGAGTCTGGGCTGTCATGGCATTCTTATATGGGTCCATCTTTGCCGGAGTCATGGGACTCATCTTTTTCGCGATTAGCTTGTGTTACATGAGAGCCGTTTGGTCCCGGTACGTGGAACATCATGGTAGCAGGATTCCCTGGCGGATCCTTTTTTTGATTCACTTGCTCATTGATTGAAATTGTTCCTCTTGTTTCAGAATCCCGTTTGCGGCTGTCAACATGACTACCGCCGTGACAGCAATCAAGGCCAATCTGGGTGTCACCATTTTTGCGTATCTATTCACCTTTTTGGCCGCTGGGTGGTCGCTGTTGTGGTCGATTGCTGTCTCTGGAACAGCTGATCAAACTATTTCTTGCGATGCGCAAAACGTTTGCAACGCTAACTACGGGTATATTTTTCTCTTGTTTCTTTCCTTCTTTTTCACGCATCAAGTTCTGCAGGTGAGTGGACAAATTGTCATCATTTATCATGTCAAGAACGAACTACGCTTTGTTGTATATCTTGCTCTAACCATAACTTTTACAGAACTCGGTACACGTCACTGTTGCTGGGGTTGTTGGCAACTGGTGGGTTGCTCCTTCGGAAAATGGTTGCTGCGGCCGTGCCGTCTGTAACTCTTTCATTCGAACGGTTACCACCTCCTTTGGCAGTATCTGCTTTGGTGTAAGTACAGCACATTCCATCGGTAGTCTTGCAATTTTGTCACGTAAGTGACAGTACGCTCAATTTTTTCTTTCTTTGTTCAAGTCATTGATTGTTGCCTTTTTGCGAGCCCTTGAAACGCTCGCGCAAATGGCCCGTGCCAATGATGATGGTGGTATTGGTGTATGCATTGCTCAATGTATCCTCAGTTGTCTTGCATCGATGCTGGAATACTTTAACAAATGGGCCTACATTTACGTCGGAGTCTATGGATTTAGCTACTTGGAAGCTGGAAAGAATGTATTTCAACTTTTCAAGAACCGGGGATGGGAGGCCATTATTGCTGATGTAAGTTTGGGTCTCCAGCTAGTACCTTTCTCGCCTCACACAATATCGCTCACCTTATTTTTGCTATCTGTGTCTCAACAGGATCTGTAAGACATGATGATCGAACCCAACGGTGTGATCTGAACTGTATGCCATGTTAAGCTCTAACTCTTGTCCTCCTTGCTTCTTAGTGTCGGAAACGCTTTATTGTTGGTATCGTTGATTGTTGGTGGAATCATGGGAGCTTTGGCGATTGTTTTTACAACGACAACTGACTGGTTTGCCGACACCCCAGGAAATGAGAAGGGTGCGGCATTTGCCATTGGCTTTGTTATTGGTTTGGCCGTTTGCAGTATTTTGCTCTCCACAGTGGCTAGTGGTGTCAACACTGTCATTGTCATGTTTGCAGATGCGCCAGCTGACCTTCAACAAAATTATCCCGAAATCTCTCAAAAGATGCGTCGTATCTGGGGTGAGATCTATCCCGGCTCCGTGTAACGTTCTGGCCTGAGCGATACCGCCAATGTTTTCTTATACTCTAGTGATGCTTGGGCAAATGTCACTCTAACGAACCTCGAGCAATGTTTTGAAAGCAGAGTTGTAGAAAAGTATGGCATTCAATCGTAGTCGTCATCATCGGCAATAATTGGATCTGTTATAATTTTGGACCCGTCCTTACCACCACTTGTTTCTTTGTCGTCGTCCGCCACAACTTTCGCCACTTTTTTGGCGCCCGCTATCGATGTCCCCTCTCGTTTTCGTTTCGGCTGGTAGGGAATCCACTGTCGATTTTCCTTTTGGACCATCTCCGTCATACGACCTTCCTCCTCCAAGGGTTGGTGCAAAAATGCAAAGGAAGGAGTTTCCATTACCAATTGTTGAATATCACTCGCCTTGATAATGATTGTTCGGTCGGATAGTCTGGCTAGAAAATTCTTGAAAAAAAGTGCCGAGGTCGTTCCAATCAATTCCGCATGCTCGACCGAGATGCGAGGTAAATTGGTCACGTGACGGTACAGCTGCGATCGTACCGTTGTGGCAGGGAATAGTTGGGTCAGGTCCACGTCGGCAGAAGCTGTTGTTGTTGTTGTTGTTGATGTTGTTGTTGTTGATGTGGTTGTAGTGGTACCGGTAGTTGTGGTTGTTGTTTCTTTCTGGGCTAAACTCATGTTCACTATACCGATGAAAACGTTGCAAGTAGTCCTCTTTCATAGAGAGCACATTCATGGAAGGATGGATGCGGATGCATGGCGTGCGCGGGCTAGTCCAATGAACTGCCCAAAGTAGCCGACGCGCTCGTGTTAAATAAATACGTTTCAAATCGTCGCTAAATCACATCGAATCCACGATGTTGGGCCACCCTCGTCTTGTACTTTCTTTTTCTCGATACTTGCAAAATGTACCCACTGACCAACTGACCACAGTGATAATGGTAATGAAACACCAGCACAACACTTACTATCAATAGCAGCAACGCGAAAAAAGTATTCTTCGTGGAAACAAAACATGTCATCGCCGTATTTCATTGCTCGAAATGGGACTGCTCCTGTCGTTGTGCAGGGCACCATTGTTGACCATAGCGTCACCGCCTCCACGACTCATAGCGCTCTTATATCAGGCTCAGATTACAATAATCAGCCTTTGGATGCTGGAGAATGGGCAAAAGGAGAACCTCAGCCTCGGAGATGTCAAGATTTGTTCTGGGCAATTCTCTTTTACATTCATCTTGGACTGATCGGCTTTGCCACGATTCGAAATGGTCCACTCATGGCCCAAGACTTGGCACAGGACTATGGGAGTGGTGCTCAACGACGGCGTTTGGAAGAGGATGGTGATGTCAGTGTCGATACGAGTGCCGTTCTTTTAATTTTGGCCTTTTCTGGATTGGCAGGCTTTGTATTGAGTTCATTAGCAATGCTCGTCATGATGAACTTTGCGGAAGGGTTGATCAAAATGAGCCTTGTTTTTAATTTGGTGATTGCAGCGATAATGGTGGTCGTGTCCATATTGGGAAACGTAATTGGCATGGCGATCATGTTTGGGATGGGCTTTTTGTTTAGTGCCTACTATTGTTACATTGTGTGGCACAAGATTCCATTTGCAGCGTCGAATTTGATAACAGCGACCACTGCAGTTCGAGCCAACATTGGCTTGGCCTTTTTCGCCTATACCAATCTATTCACTACCTTCTTTTGGAGCTTGTGGTGGGCCATTGCCTTTATTGCGACTTCTTACGTCTTGGGCGATTGCGACGCGGAAGGCAACTGCCAACAAGAAATCAATGGAGGATTAGTCTTTGTGTTCTTGGTGAGCTACTTTTGGACGGCACAAGTGATCAAAAATGTGGTCCATACAACAGTCGCTGGTACCGTTGGTACCTTTTGGTTTGCGCCTGAAGAGGCCAACGGTTGCTGCTCGCGAGGCGTCCGAGACTCGTACTGTCGAAGCATAACTACATCGTTTGGTAGTATCTGTTTGGGATCCCTGATTGTGGCAATCATTCAAGCACTCAAGGAGATTGTGCACTCTATGAGAGAGCAAAACGACTCAGTATTGGCTTGTCTAGCGGATTTCATTTTGGGTTGCATGGAGTCCCTCGCAGAGTACTTTAATCAATGGGCGTTTGTCTATGTGGGGCTATATGGATACAGTTTTGTGGAGGCAGGCAAGAATGTCATGTCACTCTTTCGATCCAGAGGGTGGACTTCCATCATTGCAGACATGTTGGTTGATACAGTATTGCTCATGGTGAGTTTAGGTGTCGGAGTCTTGACAGGTGTAGTCGGCGTGGTTGTCGGTAGTTTAGTACAAGGCGACAGCTGGACATTGGTTGCTTGTTTCTTCATTGGAATGGTAATAGGCTTTGTCCTCTGCAGCACACTATTCAGTTTGATCAGCAGTGCAGTCAACGCGACAATCGTTTTGTATGCAGAGGCACCAGCAGAGTTTCAAGCCAACCATCCTCAACTGTCGGATCAAATGCGTAGCGCTTGGAGGAAAGCCTACCCTAACGAGTTTCAATACTAGAAAGTCAAAGAATGTCTCAGCGCTACGAATAGTGGACAATAGGCTGTCATCTCATCCCAAAATTAGCTATCCTTGACATAGTTCATAGGGGCACTCCACACCCATTTGTTGGCGGCCCATTTGACGCCTTTCTTGACAGGACAGGCACCATGGAGACTATATGGATCCACGGCACCATCCGGAGTTTGACTGTAAAAAACGATAACTTTACCCATCACGGGGTGGACACTCAATCCTATTTCGCACTCCTTTTCTTTGGGAAAGTTCCCTGGTCCACGATCATAACGTGGAAAAACAGTTTCACCACCCTCTTCGACATTACTCAAGTACCATAAAACGGTTATCATTCGATTCCGACGTCCTTTTTGTATGAGTGCTTGGGTTCCTTGATTTTCCCTGTACAACTCGGGATCAAAATAATCATGATGGGAATCATATTTTTCTGTGGACCCATAGCGCAAAACTTGGACTTGTTCCTGATGATTAATGGGCAATCGTACCAAGGCAGAGGTTCGATTATCAATGGCCTTGAGCAAGGGTATGTTCTTGCTGTTTAAAAAGGTGGTTTGCGACGTTCGGAAATCCGTGGCTGGTCGTCCTTTATCCTTGTCCATAAGAGTGACTTGAGAATAATGCATAGATGGGCTAGCCGCTTTTTGTATTTGTTCACATTCATCCATACTCAAAAATCCTTGGACACTCAATACCAACGGGTGCAATGAAAGTGTTTCAAGTGTCGCATTCCGAGTTTGGTCGAGGGCAATGATTCGTTGAAATCCCTTGCGGACACCTGGCCATATCCATTGTCCCCCCTGAAAGACTAGGAACATACCACGTGTTATTATCAAACTAGACCCATCATCAATTTCTGTAAAAAGTTTTTCACCCACAGGGTTATACATGGCCCACGGTTGATGTAGTTCATCGGTAGGCCTCAATTGGAGGTGTTCGACAAGTAATGGTCGAAGTTGTTCCCAAACAATAACATCCTTGGCATCCAACCACGTAGGATCTGCATCATTGACTTGAGCATTTGGGTAGAGTGTGAGAGTTTGGTCTTGTAGGCAAACGATATGGAGGCCAGGTACTGGAATTTCATGCAGATAGTCGGCGAGAGTTTCTTTGTTGCATGGGAATTCGATAACTTGCTCCTGCCGCGCAAGTGAGGAATCATCAATCTTTTGGATCTTCCATAGTTGGGGGCCCAAGATGGCTACCATACATGCAAGGACACCAATGAAAAGATGAACCGACGTTATTCCCATGGCCGATGTTGGAATCGTTATGTTCTTCAAAACCGTACCGTCAACCTCTGGCTTCTTAAAACTCTTTTGGGAAAGCGTCGAAGAGTCTTGCTTCTGGTGTTCAGAAGACTTCTTTTCTTGCACATGGTTTGGTTTTGGCATCTTATAGGGCTAACCTGTACACACCAAGGACAGATGACACCTGCGACAGATAGTGAAATGGTTGTGTTTTGTGATGAAGTGTCCGCGGTTTTTGGATCTCTCGAATATCGACCTATCCGACTTTTGCGAACGGTCGGATCGGCGGGAGTCAGGTTTGCGGAGGCGCGCGTGCCAAGCCCTCCACACAAGATCGAAGCATGTTCTGCCCCACGGTAAAAAGCTCGATTCGATTCCACTCCATTTTTCACATGGAGATTTGACACCATGAACATCCCAATAGTACAGGGAACTGAGGTTCCAACCAACTATGCTCAGGATCAACAAGCTCCATATGTTATATCGGAGATGCATGATACGAACCCGATTGAACCGCAGAAGCGATTCCAAGATGTTCCATGGGCGGTTCTCTTTATCGCCCATTTGATTGCCATTGTGGCCATCATCGCGATTAACATTGCGGGTTCACAATATGGCGGCGGGAGTTCCTATGGAGGACTGATTTGGCTTGTGGCGATCACCGCTATCGTCTCCATTGCAGTTTCTTGTGTGTCCTTGAGTCTAATGATGAAATTTCCCAATGCCATCATCAAAACCGCACTAGTCTTCACGGTCGGAATGAGTCTGCTGATGGCAGTCTTTGGGTTTCTATCTGGTCAAATCTTTGCTGGTGTCATGGGCATTGTCATGTTTGCGGTTGGAATATGTTATGCACGAATGGTTTGGGAACGGTAAGTCCTGACGTCCCGGTACGATCAACCACTCTTTTGAGAGAAATGTCAATACTGACCCTGATTTGCGCCAAGAATTCCATTTGCCGCTGCCAATCTCAACACCGCATTGACGGCAGTCAAATCCAATATGGGATTGACCTTTATTGCTATTGTCATGCTCGTTCTTGCTCTTGGATGGTCACTTTTGTGGTTCATGGGTCTGGGAGAAGCTATTTCTACTAGCAATGGCGGTATCATATTTTTGCTCCTCGTCAGTTACTACTGGGTTCATCAGGTTCTTTCCAACATAGTCCATGTCACAAGCGCTGGGACCGTCGCCACCTGGTGGTATGTGCCTCTGGAAGCAGCGGCATGCTGGTCTACGGCGATTCAGGATTCCTTCTGTCGGGCTACTACCTACAGCTTTGGTAGTATTTGCTTTGGAAGCTTATTGGTGGCTATCGTCCAGGCATTGAGAGCCATGGCTCATATGGCAAGGGATAATGATGATATGCAAATTCTAGCATGTATCCTGGAGTGTATTTTGGCCATGATTCAGGACATGGTCGAGTATCTTAACAACTGGGTAAGTTGCACATGTCTGCATCTCACTGAGATATATCAACCAAGATTCACACAATGCTTGATCTTGATATCGTCATTAGGCATACGTATACGTCGGAATCTATGGATTTTCCTACCTCGAAGCAGGACGCAACGTTGTTCAGCTCTTTGAGAATAAGGGATGGTCAGTGATCATCACCGATGACCTTTGTGATCGCGCTCTCTTTATGGTTTCGTTGGGTGTCGGGTTCGTCACTGGCCTGATTACATGGGCTATTGCTGCAGCTGACCAGAGCCTACTAGCCAGTCTTGGAGATGGAGGTAGTCTTGGTGGTTTCTTGTAAGTGATCGGAGAATGTTGTTTTGTCGATCTGCTTCCCACTTTTCCTCTCACTCATCCACTGTCAATGATTGAAACTCAGGATCGGCCTACTTGTTGGCTTTGTCTTTTCCAGTATCCTGCTCAGTGTGGTGGCTTCAGCGGTCAATACCGTGATAGTTTGCTACGCTGAGGCCCCTGGTAAGTTTCGACCCCCTTGATGACAATGTTTCTGCAATGTGCTGGAAACTGGACTAATCAATGTTCTTCGTTGCTAAAACCACAGCGGAGTTTGAATGTAACCACCCACAATTGAGTTCAGAAATGAGAGCTGCGTGGAGGCAAGCTTGGCCTGAATTGCATATCTAAAAGTTTCTCTATGTTTTTGTATTGATTTTAATGCACGAACTCCGAAAGAACCAAAGGTTCAAACTTATAGAGCGTAGCCTTAAAAGTAATATCGACCGATCCGCACCGAATCGACTCTACTGTACCAGGAATATATTCGACCAGGCGAGAGAAGTAAAAGAGGTAGCCAGGAATCTGGACAGGGTATATATTGCTATCGACCTGAGTCAACTGTCAAGACAGACAGCGTTGAGTTTGAGTCTAGAAAGAGGGATGGAAGACTGTGCGCTGCCGCCCAATCTTGGACGGCTTGAACGACTGCTCGAGACTTTAGCAGCATCTCGTCGTACTCATCTTGCGGTTCACTTAGTGCTGTTATGGCACCCCCAGCCCCTATCGTGATGCGCTGTCCATTCTCTCCATCCTGAGTGATCACTGCAGAACGAATAATAATATTCATATCCATACAACCATTGACGCTGATGTAACCGAGACTGCCCGCATAGGGACCTCTCTCAACATGCTGCTCCAATTCTTCGAGAAGCTCCATTGTTCGTGTCTTGGGTGCACCTGTCATACTACCACCAGGGAACGCAGCCCATAACAGATCAATACAGGTTGATACTTTCTCTTGTCCAACTTTTGTTGCAAGGACCCCACGTACAGTTGAAACCATTTGATGAACCGTGGCAAACGACTCAATAGCCATGAGTTTTGCGACATGAACGGAGCCAACTTGGCAAACGCGACTTATATCGTTGCGTAACAAGTCGACAATCATTAAATTTTCTGCTCTGTTCTTCAGTGAGAACTCAAGGTCTCGCGCCAGCTGCTGATCCTCCGCTTCTTCTGCTTCGTTTCTACAAATGCCGTTTGATGGGAGTACACGCCTTGCCGTACCTTTGATTGGTTTGGCCTCTGCCTGGAGTACGATTGGCGCACCAGGGTGTACTTGTTTCCGCTGCACGCACATGAACCTTTCAGGCGACGAGCAGCATATCGACAATTCCTTGTCGGTTGAATCACGTCGTCGCCAACGGAAAAAAGCTGAGTACGGCGCAGGATTTCGTTTTCTAAGGAGTTTGTAAAGCTCCCAAGTAGAAAGTGCAGAGGGCAAATGTGCCTCTAGCTGGTTCGTTAAACAAAGCTCGTAGGACTCCCCTTGACGAATGAGTTCGTGGCATTTAGCAATGGCCGCTTCATATTCTTCCTTCGACCGGTCTGGGGTGAATTGTATAATGTTGTTGCCCGACGTCTTTGAATTCTGTATCTGATGATTTGTTGGTGATTCCGGCTGTTCTTTTAAATCAAGAATGCGCCGCTTCGTCGTCCTCATCCAACTGAGGATCTGAATGTGGTCTTTGTCTTCCTCGACGAGACTGATCATGTACCACATACGTGATGGGTGATGGAAAACAATACTGTTTCTCGCAAGAAAAAATGCAGCTGTCGGCGTGTCCGACACAACTGATGAATGTTGTTCATTGACTGATACCGAGTCTCCTGTAATACCATCAGATTGGTGCCTTGTCGCGGGAGTCTTGTCGTGACTGTGATACAAATATTGCTCGGTATCATGACGTACTTCATATCCCAAGTATCCTAAGAACCCGCCACGATAGTGGAAGGGAAGTGTCGACTTTGTGGAATCTTCTGCTTCATACAGAATAGCATCCGAGAAGTTTGAGATGATGGCGAGCTCGTTGGATGGTGAGCGGGGAAAACAGTCATGATTTGTTGACAATGAGTTCCCGAAAATTTCATTCTCCAACTGCGACAAGATATCCAATGATGAAACATTTTTGTTCGAACGATTGTACTCAATCACATCCTCTGGTGAATTTGGCGCTGCGAGGATGTCCAATTCTCCCCGTAATGTCGAGGCAGACGAACTATCCAACCAAATGGAATAAGGCAGGTGCTTATAGAGGGATTCAAAAACGGCTTCAGGATCGGCATCCGCTGCTGATTGAAACGCATGCGTAACGACTCGAAATCTGGGCTTTGATTGTTGTTTTCTTGGTGGTTGTGCTGACGGTGACAACTTTGGCTGTGAACTTCTTGTCAATTGAATGTTTGGCATACCGTTAGTAAACATTGATGTTTTTTTGGCCTTGTGAGTTTGCACAATCCTGCAAAAATTTTCAATGATTGCCATTCCATGTTCAGTTCCTATACTTTCTGGGTGGAACTGTACGCCGTAGTGTGGAAAGCGCTCATGTTGAATCGCTTGAACAACGTTGTCTCCTTCGGATCTCGCCAAGACATGAAGACAGTCAGGTAAATCGTAAGCTGCCAACGAATGATAGCGCACAACGCGAAAGGCGTTGGGTAGGTCCTGAAACAAGGGCGAATCCTTTTGTAAGTGTAAATTTTGTCGAACTATCAAGTGATCTTGTCCATGAATGGGTACCGGGGCCTTCTCAACACGGGCACCGTAGTTCAAGGCGATAAGTTGATGTCCCAGACAAACTCCGAGGAGTGGGATGTCGGTATTTTGAGTGACCGCTTCATGTGAAAAGGTCGGTTGTTCATTAGGGGTTCCAGGCCCAGGGGACAACACGATCCCGTCGACGTGTCTCCATTGATCACGCTGAAACTTGTCGAAAGCATCCTTGGCAATGACAGTTGGTGGTTCGATTAGGAATTGCGCAAAGTAGTCATACAAGTTATAGGTGAACGAATCGTAGTGGTCAATGATTAGGATAGAAATGTTGTACTTTGGACGGTCCCAAGAGCCTTGTTGATCGTGTTGCGAGAAAAGTAGGGTCGACCGGGGATTCGACCTCGGGAGGAATGCATGAGACAGAGACGAGAATGCCCGCGCAGGGGAAATGAGCAAACACACCGAGTACAGAAAGAATACAAGCATCAGCAATAGTAGACTACTGATACAACTGTGGGCGCGTCGGCGTTGGTGCACAAGCATTTGTACTTCAACGCAACTGCATCATGGGAGGGAACGAAAGCTTGCCTTTCGTCGGAACAACGCAGAAAAATGAGCGGTTGAATTTTCGATTGGTGTGGTACAAGTGGCTTGGAAGCACGTTCCTTCTTCATCACGAATCACGAAACGAGTACGGTCCGTCAGTCTTTCCGATGAAATATGACCAAGAAATCACGGTCGATCCGCGACGGTTATTAACGGTTATGGGACAGTTACCAGGTGCAGGTCCAGGAAAAGTTCGAAGTAGGTACCTGGTGCGTGGTACAATCTTACCTGGTACCTTTGCTACTGCAGTCGTACCAAGTCGTGTGATTCTGTCACGCCTAGCGATATCTCAAGATTTCTGTTGGATCGTGGCTGCGGAATTTTTGCCGAGACTACCGGTAGGAATCAACAACAAATATGCCACCACTGGTAAAGACGAGGTCTACATCAACGAGCCAAGATCAAGACATGCTATTTATGTTGATGTTGTGACTGAGAAACAAGAGAAGTCATTGATATGCACACTGTATTTCATACACACAAGCATCGACAAAGTTGGCCCTATGATTTCAACTCCTACTTGTTGCGATCGATAAAATCCTAGTAACGTAAGTAGGACACTGGTGACCAAAGCAATAAAAACGAAGGGTACAGGTAGCTTTTTACAGTTAACACTATACAATTTACAGAAGGGAGTGACGTCATTTTGGATTTGGATCCAAATTTCGAGTAAAGTTCCCAACGTGATAGTACTCGTGTTCTATTCATGTGTATCGCAATTACTTAACGGCGAACGTCACGGCACTCCTATTTTCGTCCATACTTTCTCACCGTGTGCGTGACGCCCAACACGGTATCCATTTTGGATCCCCAGGGATACCCGAGAAATGATGATTTGCATCCGAAAGGAATAGAATTCATATAGAATAACGAGTATTCTCAGTATTCTCACAAACAAGAAACAAATAATATCATGATGTTGTTATCGTTTTTTTGAAAGATATCCTTCAGCAAATGGCAAACTTGGTGGTTATACCCTTGACGACCCGACATGGGAAAGTCCTTCTAGTTCCAGTTTTGACATATGCGACTGGCCTGTCAAGAAGGCAACGGATGCAGCAACTCTTGCCAAACACTTTCGAACCGTTCATTTCAACGACGACGTACAAATATTGGAGATAGAGTCACGTTCTGAAATAACCTCAAAAGAGAAAAAGAGTATATGGTATCGGAAGAAGGATTTTAAACGAATCCAGGCGGAGGTTCGGGCGATCGCCAAGCGAATGAAAGAACAACAACAAGGGGGATGCGTCGGCGATGATAACGACTACGATGAAAATTGTGTCTTGGGACTTTTGGAAGATGGTGCCCACCCATATGCACTACAACGATGTTTTCACAAATTATTTCAACGGAATCTCGTATTCGAACTTCAAGCACGGCAAATAAGATCAGATGGAAAGGTCGATCCCATTCTGCTAGCAACGAAAAGTCTTGAATTTTCAGCACGGTGTCGACATGCCACCTTTGTCGCATCCCTGCCCAAAGATCGTACAGCAAAGAGGGGTTTTATCAACTGAAACGAAAGGCTCATGGGACGACGATTGATACGATTCGGTACTTTCCCTTTCCCTTCCAGGGGAAGGAACCGCAAGAATCTTGTATCCCATTCATTTCTGATTCCATCGTGTTTATATCTTCTATTGTTTACTATGTAATAAATTCTAGATGGCATCAATGATTGGTTTGAAATTTTAGCAAATGATGCGTCTGGGCTCTGGGCTCTGCCGCAAGGTCTAGTCCCAATTCTTGCATGCATTCTTGAAATTCCATGCATTCCATTGGAGCTAAGTGTTTATTGCTTGTGGACGCCAGAAGTACTTGTGCCGTTTCATGATGCAAGATTCGCACACAAGATCAGCAAGAAGATGCTGTGCTTGGCATGGTCGCTACCGTTAGTTTCTGTTACCACACCTGCTAACTCGCGTTTTATCATACAGTGCTGCACCAGATCTGGACACCTAGTGACGGACAGGGAAGACGATATGCGGTTGATGCTCTAGCTTTTCAAAACCATAAAACTATTCATTGTAATATTTAGTTATGATTATTGGTAGTAGTAGCAACGGTAGTCTTTACAGAGGTATGAGATCACAAGTACCAGGTATATAAATAGTCATAGTTACAACCAATATATAGAGGTCCGGTAAATCGTGCAGAAGGATTTTTGATTTTTGCAGCAGGAGGGACGCGATCTATCGAATCGATTGGAGGCCGCAAAAACTTGCAATGACAAGTGACCCAACAGGCGCGAGAACAAGAGCGGCATAGTGTTTGCACCATGATGCCCCCACCACCCCCACCTCCACCGCCACGTCGAGGAAGTCCCAAGAATGGATCCATACGGCCATTGCCTCCTCCTCCACCACCGCCGCCACCGGCCAAGCGGAGTCAGCCAACTATCACACAGCCCTTTATGCCCACCTCACCCCCATCGGTTCCCAAAACTTACGAGCCATACGGTGAGATTCCATCAAAGACTGCCGCGACGACGCATCGTCGTCATGTGGTGGCACCATCACAGACTGCGCCTTCGTTTGCCTATGGTGTTGGTACAGTAACATCCCCGGCTCCATCACCATTGAGTTCTTATGACATGCCGAGCAGTTATCCAACGCCCAAGGTTTTCCAACCAGAGCGCCAATTATCGTCAGGGGCTACTGAGGAGCTTCAATATGAGCACAACACTACCGCACTTGCGTTTCTTCTGCCATCCTTAATCTCTGTCCTTTGGTGGCACGAGTCAGCTATTCTAGTGCAAACCTTGCTGGTTTTGGGATTGATTCTGTATGGCTTGGATATGGTGAATGCTCGTGATGCGATGGCAGCCATGACATGGGTTTCTGCCTTTGTAATGACCATGGTTTGTGGTTTCGCCACATTCTTTCAGGTGGATGAATCGGATGCCACCGGAATCGGCATGCTTTTCTACGTTCTTGTCTTGGCAGTCGAAGGCATTTTCTTTTGCACACTGGTAAGTTTTCCATGGTTGAAACTTAGCGCTACCTTGTTGTGATCATTAATCTTCTCTAACTCTTGACCTTCCATTAGGCATGCTGGCTCAATCTTCAATTCTCGTGGCTGCACAGAGATATTCCTTCGATGACCAAAAGTATGGAAAGAGCGCTGCATTCACTTTTACCTCCAGTATCGACTTCAATTCTTGCTTATCACGTGACTCGTTTACTCATGGACTATTGGGGACTGGACCGAGCAGCTACGTTGGTACCTCATTTATTCGCGGTACTCATGGCACTCGGTATGGCCACCTTGGGATCCACTCTCAACTCGTTTGCAATTAGCGACGACACGTCAGTGGCAAACTTTTCCATTTCCTCTGCACAGGCTTGGTGTCATTCATTATTGCTCTTGACAGTTCCTGGCGCGATGCACATTGTCATGTTCCGTCAAAGAATCCTGAGTCGACATGCGGATACTGATGAGTTGTATGATTTGGTCCTGGTGTGGACAATACCCTACCTTTTGCATTGTGTGGTGTTGTGGTTGCACAGTTCGAAATCTCCTTACGCTAAGGGAAAGCTTTTCCCCGACATGAGGGAGAATACATTGCGAGGGACCTTGTTGCCCATGGCGATTTCGTTGCTGGCATCCTTTGCCGCCCAACAACAATATCTGATTCCTCTTTGCAACAAAGTGTCCTACATGTTTAACGGACACGATTTGCCGGCAAGCTGGATCGTTTCCGCGTACTTGACTTCGGGAACTTGTTTCATTCTCTTTGCGGCCTGGATATGGGGACGAACATCATCTGTGACAGGAGAGGTATTATTTGGAGAGTTTCATGAAGATGTCGTGCAATTGGCGATATCGGCGAGTGGTTTGGTTCTTGGTAAAGCCTTTGGATTTCCCTGGAATTTGACGCCATTGCCAATATTGGCCTTTTTGGGTCTCAGTGTCTGGGTCACCACTCGCATGTTGAGGTATCTTTCCATCTTCTTGTTTGTACTTCATGCTGGCAGTGTGGTTCTATTGAATTATCGCTTTGCCTCGATCGATATGAATATACCTTTACCATTACCTGGTATTGAAGTCAATTTGATTCGCTTTGGTGCCATAGAGGTCATATCCTCGGTTTTCGTTTCCTTGGTTGCTGGATTCGCGGTCCGTCCTCCGGGAGGTGTTGGAGCCGCCTTTTTGAAGCGAGTAGACATTCCAGGTATTCTACTCATTCTGTACGAGTTGCTCCTAACTGCTTTGGAAATTACACTACTCAAGCGACCAGTGCCGGAAGAAATGGTAGGCCAAGAATCAGATGCGGGGGTGGAAGACACTGGTTTCCTCTACGACCATGCGACTGCGCTTTTGACTAGCCTTGGGCTGGTAGCCGTTATCCTTTTCATGCAACGCTTGAAAATCATCTCTACTAAAGCTAGCATCGTGGCAATGGCATTGGCGATTGCCAAGGCCTTGGCGATCATCATTGATGTGAACGAGACCGCCGATGGTAAAAATCGTACCGAGACAAAACAGGATCTACTAGCCCAACGAATTGTCTATCGGACACTGATTGCAGCATTCTTGCTACTCGTCATGATGGCACCAAGAGCGCTGCTTGAACCTATTCACCTGAAAACATCGGTTCGGCACAAACGATCTCTGGCGGATGGAAAACCCATTGATTCTATCCCAACCTATGCTTTGCGAAATATCGTGATTTACACCATGGTAGTCTTGCCTGCATCATTGCTTTCAGCCATTCCGATGGTTCTGACGCCGCTGGCAATGGTGGCTTCGTCACATTATGAAGGTGGAGCCTATTACAAAGTCGCCCCTCCATTATCCGAAATGATTGGGTTCGCATTGACACTATGGGGAATCGCGAGTTTGTCCATGTTGAGCTACTACCTTCCGGACGGAGGTGCTGAAACCTGGAAAAAGGGGTCCGCCTTGACTTTGTTAATGGGCATCGGTGTCACATTTTCTGCACCCAGTGTTCCTGATTGGTTGGCAGGCGACAACGGCCTAGGTGTTTCGAGTCCTTATGCGGCTATCTCAAGTCTTGGAACAACACTAGTCTCTCAAGGACGAAATCGGACTGGTGGTTGGGGAATTCTTGCGGCTGCTATTGCAACCTTGCTTGCCGTAACGGGTCCGCTGGAACTAAGGGAACGAAAACACCCATCAGGGCGAAAAGATCAATTTCTACTTTTTCGTTTGATGGTCTTTAGCATTCTGTTCGGTTCCGGTGTCTCCTGGTTTATTGCTATCCAGAGTATGGGTCACGAAAACTTTTTTGAGTTGCTCCTTACGGCGCTAGCGTGCATGGTGGTTGCTTTCTTTGGTACAGTTACGTGTGTTCTGGCATACTTTCTAGAGCTTGAAAACTTTGAGGAGGTTGACCAAATGGCAAAGATCTGGCTTGGTGCCTTTGGAGTATTTGGCGTAGTAACTGGTCTCCCGAGTTTGCTGGCGTTGTCGTCGACGATGCATGCTTTTGGTGCTGGAGGATGGCTAGCAACCTACCTCGGTGTGAGTAGCTTGGCATCGTTTGCGTTGACTGTTTCACTAAGACTACGCTCGACAAAGAATCAGGCAACGTCTCGTCTGGGTAATGGAAGCTGCATTCTTTCATACCTTTTTGCAATCATTGTTCTCTACGGGAGATATGGTGTTGCTGGCATGGACGATACCTTCATTGTTTCGACTGTCGTTGGAGTCCCCGTGTCTGTTCTTGGCACCTTGGTTGTGGCACCTATACTGCTTGCACTGGAAGGAGAATCGCGAAGTGAGCGTTCAACTCGAGTCTCGCGAATATCTTCCGGTGGTTCCAAGCCACCAACGAGAACAATGGGGGTAACGCTGGCTCAGTTGACCGACTCCAATCGCTTTGCACCTCCTGTTGCTGCAACGTTTGCTGTCTTTATTGTGGCAGGACTGTATGCCATTCTCTTGCGTGGTTCGTTCTTGTTTCCAGCGGTAGCTACCAGTCATCGTGATTTGTTTTTCAAAGCCAAGACGAACGACGCTCTCTCCCAAATGGCGCAACGGGCCTTAACACATACCTCATCCATTAAGGTAGCAGCTCGGATGGCAGGAAGTGGCTTTTGGACTGCTTCCAATCCAGTGGGCCCACTTATTCACTTGGGAGGACTTGTTGCGACCATTCCCTCTGCCATGTTGGTCGTCTCACAAATGTGGAGTGGTTCCAAGGTGTCAAAAGCGCAACTTATCCTGTGTTTACCAGTGAACTTGATTCCCTTGTTGTTTTGTCGGGGAGTTCCGACTATTCCTGCAGCGGCCATGGTTGGTACGGTGGGCAGTCTAGTGCAAATATTTCAGGCTCAACGAAGCGAGCGACGATCCCAAATGCGGATCTAAAGAAAACTGTATTATAAAAATAAAACATCATCACACAGCAACGTTTACCAATAAGAGAAGCGAGCTTGTAGTACCGTTAGTAGCATTTTAGGATCGAACGAGTCATGAAGTCGCGCACAAGTCACGAATAAACCCCACCAGTATTAGATTCTACGTAAAGCGATGTCACCGAGACTCAACGAACAGAAAAGTGTACCTTACATTAGGAACAATATCTCTGTTGATGATAGATAGCACACAAGACACAACATAATTGCAACTCAACCATGAATGAGCCGAAAGTAGATGATGACAATTTGTCGGAGAGGTTACTGAATACGCACATGGAGGATGCGATGATGACAGGCGAGATTATTGTGGATCCTTTACAAGCGGGTCGTGGAATGCGAGGAGAAAACCAGACTCCTCAATACCGAGACACGCCCTTTGCTCTTGGATTTGTTGCTCAACTCTTTGTGGTGACCTTTCTGGCCGTCTTCTGGGGCTTTGGATCCTTGCGACAACAAGAAACAAGTAGCGACACTCAAGAAACAGAGACGCTGTCTCTGTGGGGTTTCTTCTTTCTGTTGATTCTTGTGAGCAGCGCCAGTATTGGTATCGCTGCAGCGGCATTGGATTTCATGACAAACCACGCTGAGCAACTGATCCAAGCCAGTTTGGTGGTATCTTGTGTCATTTTAGTAGCGGTTGTGGTATTGCTGTTTGGCAACGGTTCACCAACTTTTGGTTTTGTTGGTTGTTTGTCCTCATATGCACGGTGCTGTATGCTTACAAGGTGCAACGTCGCCTTCCTTTTGCGAGTACCAACCTAAAAACCGCTCTATCTGCTGTTCAGACGAACTATGGCGTGTGTGTCTTGGCCTACTTTGTGGCTGCGGCAGCCAACCTTTGGGTCGTTCTGTGGATCCTTGCATTCTTGGGTATTGCATTTCGATCGTCAGCATGCACGGATGGATCATGTAATATGCATATGAATCCTGTAGTGTTTCTACTCATGCTTCTCTCCTATTATTGGACATCACAAGTCTTGCAGGTAAGGTGGACACTACCCATTTTTCAATGCATCGCTCTCGCACACTTACGCATCGACTTTATTGTTTGGTAGAATATTGTTCATGTCACAGTTAGTGGAGTGATTGGAACTTGGTGGTTCGCTCCACAAGAAGCACAAAGTCCATTTTCACCTGCCATTGTTGACTCCTTTTCTCGTGCTACCACGTACTCGTTTGGTAGTATTTGTTTTGGAAGTTTACTGGTGGCACTCATCCAAGCTTTGGAACAAGTGGTGCACAGCCTTCGTGGAGGCCAAAACAGTCTCATCCTATGTATTTTGGAATGCTTGTTGCATTTCCTTCAGAATATCGCACAATACTTCAACAAATGGTCATTTGTTTACGTTGGCCTCTACGGGTACGATTATCTCACAGCTGGGAAAAAGGCTTTGGAGTTGTTTCGATCGCGAGGATGGTCTACAATCATCAAGTAAGTGACCTTTATCCGTATCAAAAATATGGATCATTTTATTTGGCTCGCACTCATTTCTTTTTCTTCAAAAGTGATAACCTTGTTCATCGCGTGCTGTTGTTGATCTGTCTCGTCGTCGGAGCCCTCACGGGCTTAGTGGGAATGTTCCTCAGTTCCATGTCGGGCTGGGCCGTTCCAGTGCTCGGTGAAGACCCACATGGACCCATGTTTCTCATCAGCTGTGTGATTGGATTTTCCCTCTCTTTCATATTGATGGGTGTTGTCATGAGTGCTGTGGATTCGGTAATTGTTTGCTTCGCTGAAGCGCCTGGAGAATTCGAAACGCACCACCCGGTGTTATTTCGGGACATGGTTGAAGCATGGAGACTAGTGTACCCCGAAGAGTGTGGATTCTAACAAAATCACGACCAGTGGTATCGTCACTTTTCAAATACCGGACCATTGATGGAAATAAACTTGGCATTCAGAAATGTCCGTAACGTTGTTTATAGTTTTATACGTTTCCTTTTCCTCCGTTGCTTTTGCCTACTTGGTCGGCGATTTCCTTGGATAATGCCGCTGCTGTGGAGAGAGCACCCAAAACAGCCGACTTGGCTCTTTGGCGGTTGGTGGGCATGCGCAGCGAATAGATGGCTCGACGCGCCGCCCCCGAAAGAGTTCCCGAGAGTGTTCCTGGCGCAGAGTCGGTATCCACACCTAAACCATATCCGCCCAAGCTCAGACCCAAATTTTCGACCAATGGACCGATCCCCGTTTTAACTCCTGCTGGAGACTTTGTCAGCTGGGTCCAAATTCCATCGGCAAAATCGAGGCCCACTCGAGTCGTATCTAATAGTGTGGTAAACAATGGGCCCAGGGTACTATCATCTTTGGGGGCTAGTACGGCGCCATTGGGACCTCCCAAGCTCAACATGGAACCTAAATCTTGATATTGGAATTTTCGCTCCGTTGCTGTCCCTGTGATATCCGCCAAAATATTCACTGCAACCACATCAGCTTGTTGAATGGCAGCTTGAGCCGTTTTTGGGACTTCAAAGGATGCTGGGTGCAGATTGATTAGAAAATGAAAAATGTCGTTTTTGGTAAAATGGGACCCACGTACCAAGCCACAAACAACAACTTACCTGATGGATCAACAATTTGTGAACAATCTCCCAAAGCCCAAATTGGTGGCTTTCGTGGCGTATCCGTCACGTCGGCCCAAGAACATCGCAAGGTAGTATCAACCTCGATACGTCCGGATCCTTGCACTTGTTTCAGTCCCAAAACTTTGTCACATACAGGACAGGCAGGCCCAGATCCCGCAGTCCAGAGAACGGCATCCCAGGGTTGGTTGTCATGGATCGGTACAGTTTCATCATCCATAGTCGTTCGTACAATCATGACCTTGTCCGGATTGGCTTGTGAATTTCCTTCATTAGGGACAATCGATTGGACGGCGCACACTTGCACCCTCACTCCCAGCTTGGACAAGGCCTTGTTGACCAAAGGTTCTGCTCGGGTCCCCTTCATTGGTGCACCTCTAGTCAACAATGAAACATGACATTCGGGTAGCCGTCGTTTGACACATGCGGCCAATTCCACACCACCGAAACCACCACCAACAATTGCTATCCGAGGCTGGATTCCACTTTGGATGCGACGTTCCATCTTTTCCAAAAGTAATTTTGTTTCCAATGCATTTTCTCTAGTATAGAAGGGTTGAGTATAGTTGGCTGCACCAGGAATGGATGTCAATGTCGATTGTGGCGTGGCACCTACTGAAACAACGGCAGCTCGAAAGTTCAATAGACTCGAATCTCCATTAAGTCTGGTGACGGTAGCAGAGTAGAGGTCAGGCGAACTAAATTGATCCCAACATGCTCGAACATGTCGTATTCCTGTATCTTGAAGAAGGTCTTGAAAGGTCGGACAAACCTCTGCCTCACTCGCGGTTCCCACCACCAAATCGTACAAGAGTGGAAGAAAGACAAATCGGTCCGATGGATCAACCAACACTATATCCAATCGCTCTCGTTTCATACGGGCTTGCCGTGACAGGGCCAAGGCCGTATACAATCCACCAAACCCACCTCCAAAAATGGCAACGTCACATCGTTCGTCAATCCCTGTAGAAGCATAAAGTATCGATCTTGCCGAGGACGGTGTACGCAATAGTGGCTGTGCCGTAAATGCAATCACAGAACCAATAGTGAGGAGCGTTGTGATCGTCCATTTGCTTCTCGATAGCCCAACTGCCTTCATCATCACTTTAACCTGAGACAGAGGCGCAAATACCAGTCGTCCTATGTCCTTTCGATATTATTGGAGTAGATTTTATAAGTCTTGATGACTCAATATGCATCACCGCTGTAGATTGGAACAATGGACCCTTTTGATGTGGAAAAATGATGACTCACCGTAGCATGATTCGATTAGAGTGACTAAAACTTGATGTCAAATGTCAACGTACGTCCTGGGGTGGCAAGTGCCAACAATCGGCACCATGGTTTGGCAACAACAACTGCCTTCACTCCACAAAATTGCCTCGAAGCAATCACTACTATTATGAATCTCAAACATCTTCTCGCCGGAGCTTATTACAATATGCAATCCACATCAACGACGAGTGTGTTCGCTTCGGTTGGTAGTGTTCAGGATACACCGCCAGGATATCCTCCACCTTGCGTGGTGGTGTTTGGCCGTCCCGGTGCTGGAAAATCTACCGTGGCCGATGCAGCCGTTGCCATTTTGAAAACCACCGCCTACAAGAATGACAACAACATTTGCTGTCTTGGTCTCGATTTAGATGTTTGTGTTCCACAATGGATGCGTGATAATTTCGCCAAGGGACTTTATCCGACCTTGCAACAGAGGGAGGTATTTGCCCTCGAGTGTTGCGATTATATTGAAGCACAATTCGAAAAACACATTACCAAGGAAAATAACAATAACCAAGGTCAAGTCGCCGCCATAATCAGTTTTAGTTTTGTCAATACGGATTTGAGAGAGATTTTTCGGTCAAGATTTCCCCATGCGAAATGGGTATTGGTGGATACCACCGAAGAGGAAGCCAAACGACGGATCGAAATCAGGCAAGGACATTTCTACAAAGGTGCCAACAATGAAAATAATAATGATTCGGAACGACAAGAAGAAAAATCAACTGAGGATGATGTAGGAATGGACAACAATGATGATGACAACAGTGAATGGAAGTTTGCACCAGTAACGTTTGATCATGTTATTTTGGACGGCACACGAACGATTGAAGAAAACGCCGACCAAGTGGTCAAACTCATGTTCGGAGTCAGCAGATCGGCATCTTTAACAGGAAGCTTGTGAATATACTCTCTTTATGCTGTCATCCCCGAGGATCTTAGAAAGTCATTCAATCTGGAATCGATGAACGTAACTCTTTCGATTAGTCCTGGATCCACCCCACCAGGAACCTTTTGGAATCCATCCAATGCCTCCTTGGTCAAATCAGACATTTCCAGGGCGAAATCTCTGCCCCGGACGGTGAGGCCGGCCTCCAGAACACCCAGCAGCTCATTGTCATCTTCATAGCCCATCAGCTGTCCAAGAACAACTGCCGCTTCTCCCAAATCTTTCCCAAGCTCTTCTAATACACGTGTCTGAATTATCCGCATAATCTCCAAGAGTCGTGCACTTTCTGGTGTCACGTTCGGCGCATTGGCAATGCGGGCACATTCCCCTTCTAAATGTCGCAGAAAACCAGGAGAAAAATTCTCTCTTTCTTCTTCCATAAGCTGGTCCAAATACTCCTCTCTGTCGCGCTCAGTTCGATCTTTCGATACCATTGCTTTGATGATCTTCCCCAGCAGTTGTTTGTTTTGCATATCTAGTAGACTGGCCTCGTTGACAAAATCCTCTGCAAAGCTTAATATTGTTTCGACGGTCTTTACACTTCTTTGGAAAAGAATTGGGCCCGCTGCCTTGGCCTCGTCAACTATCTCGGATATTACTTGAGCACCTTCGTAGCCACGTAATGAAAATATAAGCTCGATATTATCTGCCAAGAGTTTGGGGAGATGATCTTTTTTATTGATGGTCATGGCCTGTGACAAAAGGTTTCGAAATTCATTCTTCAAGACTTCTCTCTCATTCTTCTCGTCGTCTCGTTCCGATGATTCCAGTTTGGAAATATCTGGCGGACCATATCGAGAAACTTGCAACCGAGTTGACCTGGTTTCTCGAAGCACATCAGGATTCGGCGAAAGAAACCCGCTGCATAACGAACCTGATCCCGACACAAGAAGGCATCCAAGAAGAAAAATATTTCGAAATATCATCATATCATCAATTTTTTCTTTCTTGCAATGAGAATAAACAAACGGATTGATGGAATGAGAATAATGGATAGACTGCTTTCAATTTCAAGCACGCTGTACTCACAGTCAGAAGAGGATTTTTCAGCAGACAACGAATCGGTTTCTTTGGTGATGGGTTCTGACGCCGAACCGACGCCGGATTGACGTAGCGAGCCTTCAAACGTACCGGTAGAGCTACAATAGGATTCATATCATGAAGCAACCGGTAGATGCAGTCTGTCATTTACTATTGATTACTACCGGTAGTATGTGCTGACCAAAGCACAATGAACTTTGGTAATTGTTCAACTTGTTTGTGAGAATGCTTCTAGCAGCCACCAGCGCAGAATCAGCTGCTAGCCAGCACGTTGCTTTGAGCTGAAGTCTACAAAGAAGGCCTAATGATAGACTACCGTGCCTCTACAAATAGAGTAACTACTCTTCGAGTTTACATTGACTAGATGCCCACAGTGTTTCTGGCTGGAGGTCATAATTCATCATGTTTTTAGCAGGTAGCCATGGAACTATTGCTTACAGAATATTAGAAAGGCAGTAGTTACGAAGGGAAGGAAACAAAAATTTATTTCTTCAAGCTTCCAAGAGCAACTCCGGCACCTGCAGAAGCAATAGTCAAGGGCACCAGCAAAAGTCCAGCCAAAACTCCTGCGGGAAGGCCGACAAATGGAACCTCGACATTGTTGGCGATCAAATAGTACTCAAGCGCACTGAATCCACCCGCAGCGAGGAAAAATGCAGGAGGACCAACTTCAAGTGCTCCAGCAACGACAGGAAGAAGGAAGGGGGCACCCTCAACCAAAATAGGCGCGACCAAGTTAATCAGCAATTGCTGGTTATTGGCAGCTAGGCTCAACAATCCCAATTCTTCAGCAAGAGGAAGGAGTTTCTCCAACTTGGCCAAGTCAAGTCCGTTTTTCTCCAACTTTGAGAGAACACCAGCATCAATAGTGGCCTGGAGTAGGTCAAGCTCTCGCACACGTCGGATGACGTTGTACTGTGAGAGATGTTTCGTGTGAGAAAACTACCGGAACTTTGCCTCTTAAACCATGTTGATCGACACAGTAATCTTACCTTACGGTTGAGCATGTTGTCCTCACTGATTCTGTTGACATATTGCTTGTATTCTGCCTCTCCCTTCAAAAGGTCGGGTTGGTTCTTGTACGTATCCTCTCCCAGGCCAAGTCCGAAAGATTCATGAAGTTGCAGGGACTGTCTTCCGGATGCTCCAAGTTGGGCAAATGCGCTTGCCATACCAGCAGTGGCAGCAACGAGAAGAAGCTTAAGAGGAGCCATTTTAGAAAAGAAACGAGCAAAGAGAAACGCAACAAGCGTGGAGAAGAACGACTATTCCTCAACTTTTTCTGGTAGAGCAGCATGGAGGGTGGAAAACGGATGAGGGCCTTGGATCGTCATTCTCGGTTCAACAAAAGAGGGTTACCTTTTGGCAAACGTAGGTCCTTGGTCCTTGGACCGACCACGTACGTCGATACACGGAATTTGGAATGATTTTTTGCGGCTCCAAACCATTCGATCTCAACGGGATGAGACTCTCTGTAATTCCAGATTCCTTGGGAGAACGTCGCGAAGGTACCAATATACTGCACACGTAGAGGGTACATGTACCTGGTACAGTACAAGGACAGGTACTCGCGCCGATGTCACAAGTTGGACGTGTTCTCCTTTTACCTGGAAGATCCTATAACCACTCACACACACCATGGTAGCGTCGTCGTTCCAAATCACCATTCGAGTGATACTTGTTGGATTTTTCCTTGTTTCTACTCCGCAAATTTGCATTGGATTTTCTGTAGTTCCACAGTCAGAAAAAATCACAGTGCCCACAACAACAACAACAACCAGTACGGCAGAAATTACAGCAAACGCAGAGATGGAGAACGAGACGAAGAATCTCATCATGGTCGTGGGATCCGCCAACCAGGATCTCATTTCGAATACAGGAGTTTTGCCAACGATTGGGGAAACAGTCATGGGAAAGGACTTTGCTACAGCCTGTGGTGGAAAGGGTGCCAATCAAGCGGTAGCTGCTGCATCTCTTGCTCTAGTACCAGTTGCTATGGTGTGTCGGGTCGGTGATGATATTTTCGGTCACAACCTCCTTTCCAATTTTCGTAAGTAATAGTACTCACTGTCAGCAACATGCATCATGGGAAGCACTGCTATATGACTAACTGTACCACTTGTTATTTCTTAGGCCGACTCGGTGTGAAATTCGATGAAGAAGCTACAGTTTTGAAAAACACTCCCTCAGGAGTCGCAAGCATTGTGGTCGATGCCAAGTCGGGTGACAATATGATTATTGTTTCACCAGGAGCAAACTACAAGCTCACCAAGGAAGATGTCCGGGCGGCAATAAAGAGAGATGCTCCTTCACAGGTCATGGTCCAGCTTGAAATCCTGCCAGAGGTGGCCTTTGAGGCTCTAAAAGCCGGAAGAGAGGCGGGCGCCTTGACAATTCTAAATACAGCCCCGGCACCAGAAAACTTTTCTCTCAAAGATCCTGGAATGGAGTTTTATTCCAATGTGGATCTTCTCATCTTGAATGAGTCAGAGCTGAAAAAGGTCTGCGAGGGAATGGAAGGCAACGAAGTATCGTTGTCGAACCAACTGCTGGAAAAGGGCGTTGGAAGGGCAGTTATTGTAACTTTGGGAGCAAGAGGGGCGATGGTGACGGAAAAAATGGATGGTGGTGACACCAAAACTTCCTACGTTGATGCTCCGATAGATCTCCCGTGCCGAAAGGATCCCGTGAAGAATACGGTTGGAGCTGGAGATGCTTTTTGTGGTGCATTATCGACATTTCTTGCTACAGGATTGGACCTTGTCATGGCGGCTGAATACGCGTGTGGAGTGGCAAGTATGACAGTTCGCAAGGATGGTGCCCAAGAGTCATATCCCACCTACGACGAACTTCCAGAATGTTTGAAACTGCCCAATGTCAAGCGAACAAAGTTGACAAAAGTGCCCGTCACGTTTGTTACTGGAAACAAGAAGAAATTGGAAGAAGTCAAACAAATCTTGGGAGCTGGCGAAGAGCTCCCGTTTGAGCTGACCAATAGAAAAATTGATTTACCCGAACTCCAAGGCGATCCTTTTGAAATTGCCAAGGAAAAGTGCCGTCTTGCGGCTGCGGAAGTCGATGGACCAGTCTTGACCGAAGACACATCGCTGTGCTTCAACGCCTTGAATAGTATGCCGGGCCCTTATATTAAATGGTTCTTGGAAAAATGTGGTCATGATGGGCTGAATAAAATGTTGGATGGATTTGATGATCGATCAGCCTACGCGCAAACGATCGTGGCATACTCTGGAGGTCCGAGCGAAGAAGTGTACCTTTTCGAAGGTAGAACGGATGGAACGATTGTCAGTGCTCGAGGTCCTTTGGACTTTGGATGGGACCCCATCTTTGAACCCCTGGAAGGTGAGGGCAAGACGTATGCTGAAATGTCCAAAGAATTTAAGAATTCCATCAGTCACCGTGGACGGTCGTTTGCCAAGGTTCGAGATTTCCTCCTGAATCACTTTAGTAATTCTCAATAAATGAACGCTAGTTGATCACTCATGTCTCATACCGTAGAGTATAATAGAACATGTCCAATATAATGTTGGATGTTGGCATTTTTGCCAGACTCCTCTCTTTTACCAGCATTTGGAGGTATCTATGTATTATACCTATGACATTACTTGGGTTCGCGGGTAATGAGCTTGGCGTGCACGACGAGATCCATCGCTTCGACCCATCAAAACACACTTTTGATGGGTCAAAACAGGTCATACCTGGGGTGATACCTGGAGGTTGATTCCAACAAGCGGCATCGTCTTATCCAATCCAAAAGCATTTCGAATAAAGTCATCACAAGGACTATCAAACATTCCAATTTCGACGCATCAATAAATATTGTTGTGACTATGAAACGAGTCGACGAGCCTGTCGTTGGTCAATTTTCTTTCCGCGCCCGTAGGGCAACCTTAGTTTCTTGCTGGGCGGCCGTTGCCTCATGTATGGTGGAGGGCTTTTCCGTGACAAAGATTGGGACGACATCCTTTGTTCGATCCCGTACGATGCGACAATGTTCCAAACCACATTCCCCATTGTTATTATCCATGATTTTTGCACCCCCCGGATCGGGATATGCTCGTCCCGAAGATGAAACATCCGAATTGCCCGATTCCTATGAACCCATGATGGAATATCCAGGAACGATGCGACCAGGACGGACTCCTGAGAATATGCCATTTCATGATCTTCCCATTGCCGATACCGATCCTGATCCGGTACCGTGGCCTCACTTTCAACAAATTGAATGGCATCATCGATGGGATCCCCCTCACCCACATCCCATTCCAATGGAGGAATTTATCGAACAGCAAGGACGATGGGCCACTCCAGAAATGGAGGCAGCCATGCGTGCTGGCAATCGCCGGGATGCCCGTCGGCGTCGTGAAATGGAAGAGGAGAGGAAACGCGACAATCTCATCATGGACGATGATGAGGATGATGTTGATGAGCCGCAAGACTTGGGGGATGGAATTTTTGGTCAATTGGGTTCTGCTGCCGATCAAGCCATGACTGCTGCGGCCACTTCTCCCAACCGGAGAATGGAAGATGATGATGTTGCCTTGGGAGATGACGAGGACGAGGGGGATTTTGGTGACTTTTTACTCGATCTTGGATTGGACACGTTTGGTGCTGGTGATGAAGACGAGGATGATGTTGAAGGGATGGATGATATTGGCAAGCCAGCGATGAGAAGACCTCCTGCACCTTTGGTCCCAAAGCCCAAATAACTGGTTTGGAAGATGTCGTGATTGGCGATGACGATGATGACGACGCCGAGGACCTTGCCATTTCGGATGTAACAGCATCGATCGACGTTGACGACGATGACGATATGGATATGACACTCGACGATGAAGACGATCTCACCGACGATGGAGTCTCCACAGTGCCACTGGAAGATTTTGGTGACAATGATAGTTTGGACACGGAAGAATTCTTTGATGATGGTGGATTCGACTTTGATGACGGGGACTTTGATGGTGGTGATGTTGACAATTGGTAGTACACAGATGCAGCTTTTCTGTCCACAGGCAAGAACTTTCCAGTTAATTGCAAAGAAGCCTAAAATAGAAAAAAATGTTCCTACTACAATTCCGTAAGATCTTCATGGCTCATGGCATCAATGGCTTGGACATCACCCTCCGATAAAAATGGAGGATTGTGCAGTAGCCTGGCAAGCTCCGCAATGTGGTGCTTTTTACTTGATCGAGGGATGACACTCATTCCTTTTTGCAAAGCCCAACTTAGAACAACCTCAGCAGCACTTCTAGAATACCTGGACGATAATTCCACTATTGTTGGCGAGGTCAAAACTGGATTGGGTGATACTTGATGTTGACTGACCGTGCGAAAAAATCAGGAACCAACAAAATCAGAACGAAACGTTTCCCCAGTGAGAGAGGTGTGACAACCATCATACATGGAACGAGGCACCACGACAGGACGTCGACTTACGTTCCCAGAGTAGAATACGAGACAAATTCAATTCCATATTGCTGGCAAATGGCTCGTAATTCGTCGGCTGGACGCAATGGATCCGCATAGGCTTGAAGTACATCTGGCATTCTTGGAGGAGGATCTTTCTCTCCCTTGCGAATCCTATCCTCTACAAAGGTAATGATATCCAACAATTGTTCGGGATGAATATTCGAGAGACCGATTCTCTTGGCAGAAAAATCCAAGCCCACTACGGATTCCATCCCTTTCCACGCCTCGCGCAGACTGAGAGTGGGAGGAGGATTATCACAACGTGGATGCCATCCCTTCCAACATGCTGGTGCATGAATATAGTATACATCCAAAGGATGGGGAATCGTCTTTTCAGTCTCGTCGCCGTCTTGGCTATTGTGGATGACAATGTCCTCACAGTAGTCTCCCAACAATTCGAATCGACTGTGAGCCGCATGTTCTCGAATATCCGAAATGCTTGTTAGACTCCACGGAGGGATCTTGGTACTAATTTCAAGATCGTTACAAGCAAGTCCATGATGGACCACATACTCTCGTAGGGCTTTGCCTACCGTCGGTTGATCATACCACCAGTCTGCTTCGGCGGTATCGAATTTGCGGAATCCAGCGTCGAATGCCCATTGCACCGCTTGATAGCTGTTGCCACCCAGTCCGGCCGTTCCAAAACCAACTCCAATGGCAGTGACATTCAATGCATTCCAGGTCATGCTTCTTGGATCGAATATATATATAGTACAAGTAATCAGGTCTTTACCGAAGAAGAATACCGGTAGTATCTTGATGGCACACGATCTTTCAAGCAAGTAATGAATCCCGAAGCTAGAAATTAATGCAGTCTAGTTGTTAAAATCTCTAAGTGGCCCTGGGGATTGCACTGAGAGATGGGCAGTGATCCAAAGATTTCGTTGATGACAATGTAAACTTAATTGTGAGTTATTCGTAATGTATTCCTTTTTCTGTTCCTTTGGGGTTCTTGATATATAGTTCGGATATGTATCTCTTGACGTCCGTGTTCTCTGCACGTGACCGTTCTGTTTCGACATGTAATGGGATTTGCGTATGTATTATATATGGATATTTTAACACTCCCTCTCGCGAATTGCTTGGAATGTCGTTGTTCGAAAAGAGTCACCAGCCCATAATCGTTCTTCGATGCCTGACGAATTCCACTTCAGGTAGGGGCTTAGTCAAGAAGTCGGCTGGTTGATCCTCCGATTTAATGTGATGGATTGAAATGTCGCCTCGTTCGACATGGTCGTAGAAGTGGAACAGTCGATTATTGATGTGCTTTGTACGTGGTCTCGCTTTGGGGAACTTGGCGATTTCTACCGCGCCCGAGTTATCTTCGAAGACCTTGCAGTGAACTTTCGTTCCCTGCTTGTACACGTTGAATCCGTAACCTTGAGCCTCTCGGAGTAATTCGATAATTGGAATGGCTTCACGTAGGGCGTATGACAACCCGGTGATTTCTGACTCGGTACTTGATAGGGCAATTTCTTGTTGGAGTTGAGACTTCCAGCATATAGGGATCCCAGCATAGGAGATTATGTATCCGTGTCTAGATCGTGCTGTGTCTTTGTCGATACCCGCCAATGATTTGTCCCACGCACCGGCAAAATCAGCGTCCACATGTACTTCGAGTGTTTTAGCCGGATCTGGTTTGAGTAGGATGCCTTTGTCTCGCGTGCCTTTCAGATACCTCGCGATCCACCGCACTGCTTTTCCATGCTCATCCCGTGGGTCAATTGAAAATCTTGCACACTGATGGACCGCATAAGCAATGTCCGGCCTTGATCCCCTTTCCAAATAGTTGAACTTTCCAATGATGCTCCGGTAATTGAATGAATTATCAAAGGGTGGTGAGTCCTGGTGGCGGCTCAGTAGCTTGGATGATGCTGCTGGTATTGGCTTTGCTGACACATTGTCTTGGCACATTCTTAGGTCCTTCAGAACCTGGTCAATCAGCCTTGGTTGGGATAGGTGGATGGTACCATCATGTCTCCTGTCAATGTTTACTCCCAGAAAGTCAGTGAGATCACCTTCAATGGTTATATCCAGCTTGGCCTTCCTCATGGCCTCTACTGTTCTGTTGATTTCATCCTTGTCTGGACCTGCCAAGATTGAGTCATCAGTGTACAAAACATAAATCATTTGTTCCTTGAAGAACACACACTCATCATGTTTTGACTGTTTGAAGCCCAATTCACCAATCAGCCTGTCTTTGAGATATTGGTACCAGACTCTTCCAGCCTGTTTCTGACCATAGATGTTCTTGTTTATCCTCAAGACATACTCCATAGGGTCTGCAACACCTGTCACCGTAAATCCTTTCGGCAAGCTCATGTAGAGCTCCCTCTCAACAGGTGCTTGGGGGAATGCAAGGACGTAGTCCAATTGGACTGTGTGCCACTGGAACAGCAAGACAAGTGCAAGCAGTAGGCGGATAGATGTCCATCCCGCTACCGGTGCGTAGGTCTCGTCGTAATGCTCGCCGTGACGCATTCGAGACCCATCAATATTGCATCGTGCCTTATACTTTTTGATCTCACCTGTTCGTACATCTCGTTTCCTGCGCAGTTGCCAGACTGCTGGAAGGATTGTTGCACCTTTTGGAACCTCCTTTCGCTTGATGAGGGTGTATACCCCAAGTGTCACCTGTTGCTTAATTTCGTGATCCATTGCTTCCGAGAACTTGTGCCAGTCTGGTTGTCGCATGGCTTGGTGCAGATAGAGCGTGTCTGGGTCTGCCTTGGCCTTGTAGGCCATGATTGGATTTGTGTTGTCTAGACCATAGCCACTGGTAGTTGGGTACATGGCTTCCATCGAGAATACCTCTCCTGGTATGCTTTGTTGGTGGGTAAGCTCAGCAGTCATGACCTCAATCAACCTTTGGATTGGTTTCTTCTTCCTATTGGATTGCCTTGCTAACAGTGGTTCGTTCCTAGTGTTTGCAATTGCAGTAATGCCATTTGGTTTGTCAGCTTCGTTGTCTTGTGTATTGTCCTTTGCTTGGTTGCCTCCACTGGCAGTCCCATCATTCCTGGATGGAGTTCCTTCTACCTCAGGCCTTTGGGTAGCATGCGTGTCGTGTTGTTGAGTCTGTCCTCCTACATGTACTGTTCTGGTGTCACGTGTCGCTGTTCGAGCCACGTCGGTCGAGGTACTTTCGGATCGTTGGGTAAAGCCCGCCTTGATCTGCCACAAGGAAGGGCTATTGTTGGTATCCTTGTATAATTGTTTGATCGTGTCAAACCAAGAATCCATCTTGACATGGAACTGTGGCGATACATGACCGGTAGTAGTGTTCAAGACTAGAGCAACTGACCTTGAGTGCTGAGGTGACCTTCCGAGGTAGATACCCACTCTTGTTCTTTGTAGGTTCCACTTATGGAATGGCTTCCCTGCCTGGAGTTTATTGTCCAAGACATATACTGGACATCCAAATTGCTGCCAGTGTCTTGGGTTGGTGGTTACCTTAGTCTTGAAGAACAATTCTTGCGGTGTTCTGTGGAGGGGCCTATCATTTAGGGCCGGAGTGGCATTAATTGAATCATTTGCAAGGCGCATGGCGTAGGGCCATAGGTTGATTGATATCTCCTGTGGCCAAAGTCTCTTTGCATGGCTCAGTTGTGTCCTGGTAAGCTCCTGCAGTCGCCTGATGCGGGCCTCTGCCCGCCCATTCTGGTGGTGGGCATTGACGCCCGCAAATGTTAAGCCTTGTCCCTTTTTCCGGCAGTTTTCTACCCAGGCATGCGCCCTGAATATGCCATTGTCGGCATGGTAGTGTTGCACTTCAATACCGTTTGACTTACATAGTTGCTCAAAGGCTTCCTTCGCCTGGAGAGTTTCTTCCCCACTTGAAGTTTTCTGCAGGAAGGTGAAGCCATATCCAGAGTAATTGTCCACGAAGACGGTGACATACTCATAGCGCTTTGTTGTAAGTGCTCCCGTTATTTGTGCAATCAGTCCTGGTGTTGGAGATTTCAGTTGATCTACAGACACAATTTCGCCTGGTTTGGAAGGGTGGTATGCCTCATCCCTGTTGACCGGTGTCTTCTGTCGCCATGGCCTTTTTGTCGCCTTGCCGAACATACATGCTGCGCATATCGGTGGTCGGCACTTTGCCAGGCGGCGTGGGATGACTCCCTCTCGGGCCATGATTTGTAATTTCTTGAAAGGTGCGTGTCCAAAGCGTAGATGGTATTGCAATAGTTCATCTTCTGAGAGTCCTTGCTTGCCTGTTGTTGCAACCTCTGTCTCGACAATCGCTGGTGCATCCTTGGTCCCTAGTAAGCCTTGTTCTTTATCAGGGTTGTCTTCATGGAGATCAGAGTCCCATGAATCATGGTTGGCACCATCATCGTCATTGGTCAGGAGAGCTGTCATGCTTGTTGGTTCATTCTCACTATCGCATCCGGCTTCAGCACAGAAGGCAATGAATCTGTCGTACCCTGGTGCCGTCCGACAGGTTGCCACATTTGTCATTGGGTCGAGTGGAATCGTTTTGACAAAGTTCTTAGCAGTTAAGGTGACTTCCTTTTCGGTTGTTGTTGAGTAAGCTGGTCCTCGTCGTTGTCGGCGCAACTGTTGTGACCAGTGTTGGGGTGACAGTAGGCGCACATTGCAACCTGGTACGTAGTAACTGTTTGGGAGTTTGAAGGTGTGTATCTTTCCACTGTCATCCTCAATTCTTATTACTGCCGTACCACTAGACACATTTGTAGTTTGGGTACCACCGAAGCCCTTGATGATCTTGTCCGTTGGTACCAAGTGGCCGATGAAGTCTTCTGTGAAGCCAGAAAGGTATGCAGAACACCTGTTGTCTATACCGATTGCTTTCGAGTCGGTGTCGAGGACAGTAGGACGTTCCCTCTTGTTGGCTCTTGACTCCATGGCCAGGATCACTTCCCAAGCCTTAAGGGTCTCGGGTGGCATGTACCTTGGCACCTGGTGGTTGTGTTTTGGACTAGTACCTGTGCCAAACTGTCTCATGAGTTGCCTCCACTTGTAGTGGTGGTACCACATGATCCATTCTACGTATACTTGTCGTTTCTTGTGCTTCATCCATGCTTTCAGGAAGGCCAGGTACCTTGCCAGGCGAACGTTAAGTCGTTTGGACCTGGGTATGTACAGTGTGTATCCGTCATTTGCATAGAATAGCACATAGATTATCAGGATGCTCCTCAAGATCATAAGGTAAGCCCACTTGAGCATTGTTTGTCGTGGACTCCTGAGTAGTGCCCTTACGAGTCACTCTTCTTCTTCTTCGCTTGCAATGGCCGACATTGCCTTGGCAAACCTGACAGCCTTATTGTTGGTGTGTTTTGGATTGCTCCTTAGCGACGGGGGGGCCATTGTGCGTCCCGTCTTCTTGTCCATCCCCTTTTTCTTGCATTCGTCAGTGGTGTGGTGAGTCCAGCGCTCGTGGTGATCACAGTAGTGCCAGACTTTTCCTTCCACTTCCTTGGTCTTTGGTTCACCTGGTTTGGGTTTCTCATTGACCCATGCTGGCTGTTGTCTGTTCTTGTTGTTTGGTCCTTTCCTCTCACTCCTTTTGCTTGTTTGGGAGTTGGTATCACACGGCTCAAACCCAATATTGTAACCACATATCCAGGGGATTTCAATATTCATTTCTGGGATTTGAATCTTCACGCGAGGATAATAGTAAAGGAAGGCCATGCACATTTCTTCACTACTTCCCAGACCAAAGACTTTTCCTTCTCCATCGAAATAGCAACTCGTCTTGAAGGCATCACCGGGCTGAATGGTGTAGGGATCCTGCTGGATGGCAGCATTGCCATTTTGATGGAATTCCCAGTAATCGATGGCTGCCTCGCGGATCACTTTACCATTACGAATCTGTTCATTGGTCATTCGAGCACCAGACTGGTGCATGTGCAAATACTCTCGAAGAACGGTGACAGGGTGACCAGTCAATGCCGAACAGCTTCCAGGACATTCAAAGGAATGCATCACAAAACCATCGCCCACTGGCTGTCCAAACAACGAGACATTGGGATCTCCGACGGTCAAGATTCCGACCTGCTCATCACGAGGTTGGCTGGTCCAGTAGATACGTACACCGCTGTTGTCAATGATTCCCTCAATGAGCTGCGGGTTGTTGTAGTGCACTTGAATTTGAAATGACTGGAACCCATCCGTGCCAAACATGGGTGTACCGAGGTTATCGGGCAAGGCAACCGGTCCCTCACCAGGAGCCCATACATAGACAAGTTCCTGCATACCGTCAATGGGACATTCAGGAGTGGAGTACCCATAAACAATATAGTGATGGACATAGGGGGCATGACCGTCTTGAATAATTGGCTCGAAACCTATAATGTTCAACAGATCTGTGGTGTTGAGGACGCCTTGATCGATCAGATCAGCACGGTTGACACAATAATAGGCATATTCGGTCTCATTGGCCGGGATCTCATGGTCAACGGACGCCACCAGGAAAGACCCGTCAGACTTTTCATCCATATCCTTGAAGAACGTGTCGCTGTCATCCTCGGTACCATAGAAGCGTATCGCTCCACGGGCATTGTTCAAACCATGATAACCAACTTGATCGCTATCACCCCAAGCAGCAATGACGCGATGGGGAGGAACCAAGATGGAGGTGTCGTTGAAGATGGCCTTGTCTTGAGGGTCACTAGTGTTAAGAAGTCGCTTGAACTCGATCAACATGAAACCCCCTTCTTCATCGGTTTGAAAGGAGACCAAATCCCAATCCGACGGGCAGTCATCGGTTACTGGATATCGCACGTCGGTTGTGTAGGCATCCGTGATCTCATCGGGCTTGCTGACCTCAAATAGGGCCATGTCCGCACCCTCCATACCACCTGCTTCACCAATTCCAAAACCAACCCAACCAGTGGCCCGAACTGCCACAGCAAGATTAATGTATTCGTCATCTACCTTCCAATGGATGGCTGCACCATTCTCTGGCTTGGAAGCATCGGATCCTTGTAAATAAACCATACCGGAATACCTTGATTGTATATTGAGTTGGTCATACCATTGATAATATGGATCAGCATTGATACCATCAAAGTTTGCACAAACAGCAGGTTTTTCAGATCGGCTGACTTGGACATTACAGTTCAAGGCGGCCAAGGAAGTCTGGAAAAGATAAAGAGCTAGAGCCAAGGTGGTACCTTGGAGTGAAAGCTTCATGGTGTTTTGTTTTATATCAAGGAAGAGAATTCAAAATTATGAGATCAAGGGTTGGAGCAACATGATTTCCTGTTTGATATCGGACTCGGATATCGGAGCGATCAGGATTTTCTATGCACGAATCGCATGGCGTACGCTACTAAAAAAACGTCTAAAATGAATATGATAGTAATAATTCGTGGTAACGTAGTTGGGCGGATCGAGAACACGTGGGATGTTCCTCGTTAGATCGAAGCAGTCGCTGCGGGATCTACCTGGTAACTGTAAAAAACCGTTCACTGGCAACCAACGCTGGTACCTATGCATCCTGGTTCGAATAAAACTGGTACCAGGTACATACATGCACAAGGCACACACCAAGCGTTTGACTTTGAGTGATGGCCAGAATTTTGTGAGGAACAAAAAAGGAAGAAATTACTACTCTACAAGTAGCGAGATTGTTCAACATGGTCTGAAGACCCACAGGAGCACGAGGACAAGAATTGCATGGTGCATACCACTAGGGATGGCGCTTTTCCAGAAAGAACTGATGATGTTTATAGTAGAAAAATAATCAAATAATCATCATCTGCGACTACCAGTAGGGCTGTTGGGACCACACTATTGCACTTTGGTTAGAAGTTGGCTATCCCATAATCGCAAGTCAACAGGAGTAGCGGTGGTGTTTTGAAGGGACTTCTAACAGGTACTACTGCCCACTATCGCACTGATCGCTGCAGTATAACAATACCGGTACTTGCACCGTGACGATAATCAAAATACTTTTAGGTAGTACCGGTACGACAATATCGTTACTCACCTACACATGCTTCGTCTCCTTCTTCATGGGAACCGCACAGTAGTATTGACTTGCCGGTGCCGTGAATAGCGAGGATGGTTGCCATTTTGGCCGTCCGTTTTAGTTAATTGTCGATGTTCGATACGGAAACTTCTCAAAGAGACGCAGATACCTCGAACACATTGGAGCTTGAATTACCTGCACATTAAGGGAAACGAGGCGTGAGTTCATTTAACAGAGCGGATTCCTGGCAATATCAAATTCATGAATCCTTATTTGTCAAGTGTGAGTGTAAAGCAAGACTCCAGCCCGTGGGGGGCAATAATAATCTCAAAGGAAAACCGTGGCGACCACATTTTTGTTGCTGTTTACCCTTCGCTGGCCACAGCGAGTCACACAGCCTTGTTGCCAAGTGGCATCAACCAAGAAACATTCCATTTTGACAATCCCAGCAAGAGTAACTCTTGATCTATCAGGGAAAAATTTCTTATCGCAAAATATTATTTGCAATACAGTTGTACAAGTGGCAGGCCAGCGGATCAGCACTGCCAAACCGGAAAAAGGAAACAGAGAATCATTCTACCACGACTCTCCTCGTAAGCAAACCAAGATCATGCCCAATGACAAGGAAACTTCCAAAACATCTGACCTCCCTACGAATAATAATAATAATAAGACAGTTCACTTTGCTGCTCTGGCAAAATACAAGCGGGTGCAACCTTATTATCATTACACTGACGACGAACATGAAGCTACTTGGTACTCAGAGTCGGAACTTCATGCCGTTGTACAGGATTGCATCACCACCTGCAAGATGATGATTGATGGTGAGCTGGTGCTTGAGGAGGAGGGGTATTGCATTCGAGGTCTCGAGGCAAAGGTAGCAGCATCGTCTGCTTCAAATTATCGAAAAATCAACAGATCTCGAGCTTCTCGTCTTGTTTTACAAGAATGTAGAATTCAAAAGTCCATGGGAATCCGTCAACCCGAATATCTTGCCTTGCTATATTCCAAGGCAACTAGGGAAACAAGACGATTGGCTCATCTGACCGCGTTGCGTGACCAAGAAGTGGCATGCCAAATACATGCTCTAACAATGGCTGTGGCTTCTTTACTTGGTGGGCAGACACGAGACAAAAAGCTACCAGACCAGCGAGCGCGGGATCAAACATCACCAGTTTCAGATTCTGAAAGTAGTGTCTCATGTTCAAGGACAACATCTACAGAATGATGATGGTCCATGAAACTTTTGTTTCTTTTTTACACGTAGAATCCGCCCGACCACTTGACAGCAAATCGATCACATAGAGCGATGTTGCGATAAGAATATCAATATGAGCTTACTACCTTTACCGCGCTAGTCGTAGACATGGATCATGCTGAGGTTTCAAAGTGTTCCTAGTAAGCATTTTGAAATATTCCTAGCAACCTCGCGCAAATATCACGGCATTGCTGAAATGGTTCACCGACAGCCTCCATCTCATCATTGAGCAAAAGTTGTTCAACCTTGTTGAGTCGAAGATACCCTTCCAGCAGCAGTCAACACCGTTCCGTTTCTATCCAGTTGATCAAGTCCCAAATCATTCCAACCCTCCTCTCTTCGACGTCTTTCCGCCGCTAGAAACGAACCACAAAAACGACAAAATGAGAGAATTCCGTACGTGGGCGGTAAGCATGTCGCGATTCTCGCGAATATCCCCGCCATTGTAGCAGGAAATGGACTTACAACTATTCGCTGCAGATGCAGAATTCCCAGCAGGAGATACCACAATTGCATCAGCATCAAGTTCTCCTTCCTCGAAACCACCGGCGTCGGCCTCATGCCTTCCAACCTCTACCTCGTCGTCACTGAGTTTATCGGCAGCCCAATCATCGTCAACCAACTCGAGAACTGGTGGTCGTCCTGCAGTAGGGTTTAGCAGTCGTCGATGCCTGGTTACCGCTGCGTAATTGCTATCCGAAGACATGATAATGATAAACTAATGGTTGTTGTTGTTGTTGTTGGTAATTTTTGCCGGGTGTTGCGACTTGTCATTGTGAGTCATTCCAGTCAAGCGCGCCTTCAGTCCGCAAGAATCGATCTGGGGAAAGGTCAGTCCCACCCCATCGCGTCTACCGCGTTGCCTTTCCGATGTCTCTACGACACTATTGTTTATGGGCAGCTTCCGTTGCGACGACAAACGGGAAACGAAACCTACAGTACCTGTGAAAGTACCGTACCAGGATGCCAGGAAGTGATGAAGAGTAGCGTACAGTAGCTACCGTACTTGCACTCGCAGTCCACCATGCTTCGGTGCTTGACAACTGTGAAGAGAGCAATAAAATCCTGCTTGGCCAAGCCATCTTTCTCGACGACAGTGGACTGCTTTTCGTGCCATTGTTTGCCACACGAATCACAAATTGAACAAAAGCTCGCATGTGCATCAATGGCAACCTAGGGAGTCAAGCCGAGTGAGGAACAACACACTGACTGACTGTGATACCTTTGTCAAAGATGCCTTCCACCAACAACGATGATGCCGCGTTGATCGACTCTTATTTTCTACCAGGAGGTATCCTCGATCCTGATGAAGAGGAAGGTGATGACCAACCTTTGACGGCTCGAATCTCACCAAGCTGGCCGCTGGTTATGAGTCGCGTACCAAGCAATCCTTGGAGCAATGAGGATGATAAACCAAGCACTGGCATTCTAAATGCAAATCCGTCCCAGGCCCACGAGGGGCAGGTACTAACAGGAAAGGATACTGTTCGGCTCAATGCATCCCATCCTGCAGAAGAGATTGTCGGCAACTCTCTCCATATTAAACCACCTCCTGGATACCAACATTACCAAGAAACCTACATCAACTTTCCAATCACCAATCCTCCCGAATCTCATTTACAGTTAAACAACACCCATGCTCAATCAGACAGTCAACACCATCCCGCCGAATCTCAACGCAGTCGATTGAATCCATCCTCACCAGGACCCATAGACTTGCCTCTTCTGGCATTCCAAGATCGAACGATTCGACGGCCTTGTCACCACGTCGTTGAAACGTCCCTTCCCATATATGACAATCTCCACAATTCATTGGGTGGCCATCTTGAAGCAACAGGTCCTTGTGAATTGCAAGGCCTTGGTATATCTACAAGTTATTCCCACAGACGGCCACCTCAACAATCGAATACCTTGGGGGACGGTATCGACCACGAATCCGGTCACAGCGCCATACATAGCTATGATGGCTCTTTGGGTGAATTATTGAAAGCAGTCAGTAGTGAAAGGGCAACAAGTATGGAGGGGAGTGACTTTCAGATGGCTGAAGAGGACGTGGAAGACCACGATGACGATGACGAGGAAGAGCACGATGATGGGGATGAGGACGACGATGAGGGTGGGGAAGCTGACATTGAGGAATCGAGCGAGGAGGAGTTACCGTTTCCCATGGAGGAGCTGACTTTTGTCAGCAATCCAAAGCATGCAGACTCAACGATATCATCGCTCAGTACCTCGTCAAGTAGTACCAGCTTGGAGGCACATGATTCTCATTTGGGGCTTGAAGACAACGAGAACGAACAATCTCTCTACGATGACGATCCTTTGGATGAAAACAGACCACTGACCGACCCAGACTCTGCCGTTGCGGTTATATTGGACTTTAGCGACACTGTTGAAGGAAATGATACTATTCAAATCAGCAAGGACAAAGAACACGAATCAACGGACATACACAACGGAGCAGAAGCTCGAAACGATATCGTTCCATCAGAAACGCCAATGGTCGTTGTGGCATATGACGCATCGCCTGTCGCAATTATTCAAGCTGAAAGTATTCATTCATCTCAAAGTTCCTCAAAAGATTGTCATTCACAAGAGACTATGACGCCCAATATTTTCGCAAGAATTGAAGTCTGGTCAAACAACGTTCAGATATACTTGACCTGGATGGACGATTTGCATCAGGCCGTCGCGATGGTCGTCTCTACCACATGGGCAGTTCTCAGTCTAATGACGTCATGGGGCATGAAATTGCTTTTGATTGCTTCATTGCTTTTGTTCCAAGGATGGAAGTATGCCTTTGTCCAACTCATTGAAGAACCTCAAGTGACAGTTTCGTATGCTATATTTTACTTGATGCCATCTTTCTGTTCACTTCTACGAGAGGTTTTTCTCATGCCGCATTGGATGCCTCACTTCGTCACGTCCCTCTCTGTGTGGTCCCTTTGTACACAAATTTCGGCAGGTCCACTCTCCTTTGACAACTATACCGTTGTTGGTTACGCGCGCCATATACTCCAAAGCCATGACTTTTCACCACCCGAGGCGCGTTCCCGAGATGAACGAGCCTGCCTCACGATCCTTCGCGTTTTGCGATTTGTCCTCCCCTTTTTCTTTTTTGCAGATGGCTTTTCCACCGAGTTTGGTACCATCATGGGGGTTAGTGGATCCAGTCGCCTTACAACGGCCTTCATGATGTCACTTGTGCGAAAGAGTTTAGTCTCCTCACCCATTGGTTGGGTCAGTTGGGCGATACAAGTGCTTCTAGTGACTCATCACCACTCTTCTCCCCTCGTCGATGCCTTTGTTCTTATGTCAGGACTCTCATCTATACGGTTGATCCGCTACCTAGATGCTCTCCGAGCTAGCAACAAAAGGAGACAAGGCAAGGAGCATTAGCATTTACACAGACCTGGAACAAATGTTCATACACTTTCAGTCCTTTGAAAATATTACCATTTTGGGAAGGGGGGGAATGAGGCAAGAAGGATCATCCATATAACGATTTGCGTTGTATGGGCAAATGTGTCGCTTCCAGAAAAAATGGATGGAATGTGGACACATGATATATCCAAAGGGTTCTTCCCCGAACTTCCACTTCAAATTCTGGAAGTACGTAATCAACAACGACGACATATGTACCTGGTACCTGGTACTACCGGTAGTAGAGTTTTTGGACGAGTATCGTGATGCAAGGCGAAGGCAAGTGAGGGTGGATGCATTTGCGGCACTTGTTTGTTTCGCCATCAAAAGACGGAAAGCGAATAGGTCAAACATTATAGCCCACTCGGAATGATCATATACAGTTTGGTTTAAGGGGGAGGCCTAACTTTCATGTTGCCGGGAATCTCCAGCGAGCGGTTTGCACACGGAATGCGTACAAAGCCACCGCTCGCGAATGTCGTATCGCAAGTCGCAAGGTAGCGAGGCCGGCGCTGAGATTTGAGAAGGCGGACAACCATGCATGACGTCAGGAATCCGAATCTTGACAGATCTACTTATAAGAAAACGTGTGCACGCGTAACGCTAATAACGCCTTTTCGATCTGGTACGAAATGTTGCGTTGATTTCTACACTGGATCACTGGGAACGAGGAACAAGGAATCACTTTGGTTGGTGTCAGTAGAAATTCTACTGAATTCAACGGCGGGCATGCGGACGAGCCACCAATTACGGAGCAACAAAATGGTATCGAGGACAGACAGCACAAATTGCTCGAGCGAAACGCTGGGACCGACGAAGGAAGGAAAGTGATAGACAACAACAAAAAAACAAGCAACAGGCAGACCACCCATCAACTTCGAAGCACTGACCATTTACGACAAGAGACGAACAGACGAGGACATCAAGCCGATTCATCCGCCCCGATTGAAAAAATGAGCGAGAACAATGACATTGTTACGGAAGTGATAACAAAGGAAGAGGAAGATCACGTAAAGGATGTGGCGGCAGAAGCAGCTGCAGCTGCCGCTGCCGCTACAGTGGCGGAGGACAATGGTATGTCATGAGTAACAAATCCCCCCGACAATGGCACAATAGATTCTTTTCTAACGTTGAACTTTGCAACTGTAATAGAAACCAGCGCTATGATTGCAGAAGCTGCCGCAGCAGCTGTTGCTGCCGCTGTGTCCATGGACGGTACGTACTCCGGAGTAGTTGCTAAGTGGCAACCGTTGTGATGCCAAGTAGCTGACATATCCCACTTTCTTTCTTCATTTGATTCCAGCTACTGAAGATGCAACAGCAGCAGCTTTGGCCGTAAAGACTGACGAAGAAGCTCAAGCTAGTCAAGCCAAGAAGAACGAACAACGTCGTAAGCGTTATCGCGAGAAGACCCTGGAAGACGAAGCCAGCGAGAATAAGCCTGCCAAGAAATCACAGTCCCACGAAGATCAATTGGCTGCTCGCCGCCAAAAGGATCGCCAACGTTATGCCTCGATGACTCCTGATCAGCGTCATGTTTATAATGCCAAGCGACGGGAACAGTATCATCGTCAGAGTGAGAATTCTCGTCAGCGTCGGCGTGAGCGTGAACGAACGCGGTACCATTCTCTTACTACCGAATCTGCGAAAGATCGCAATGCCCGTCGCGCCAAACTGGAGCGGGAACGTTACCAACGCCTTTCTCCCGAAGAGCTTGAGGCCAAAAACCGCAGAAGGCGAGAACGTGCTGCGACGGCTCGCCAGAAGAAGTCAGATTCTCGCGGCGATGCATCGACCGATGCCTCATTGTCAGTTTCGAAACCTGAGGATGAGTCTCATGCACCAGTACTTGTAACCACTGAAGGAAAGGAAGATCCTATCACAGCGGCTGCAGTCGAAGCAGCAGCCAAAGCAGTCGAAGAAGAGGCAACCAAGGCTGCAGTCGAGGCTGCTGAACAAGCAGCAATCATTTCGGTTTAGGAAGGGGAAACTACCAGAACTAGTGCTGGGGGAGCAATGGCAAGTAAGAGGACGGAGGAGCACATCCCTCCGTTCGACAATGATGAAGAATACAGTCTGCTGCAAATTTGAAGTCTCGCAGAGCCAAGTGGCAACTTGTTGAACTGTGCCGTCAAGTCTACTTGTTTCAATAATTTACTGTTAAAAGTAACCTGAAGAATTTTTTCTCTCCAAACGCTTATTGCTAATAATCTATCAAAATAGGCAGATCAAAAGCATCCCTTTTCGCAGCAGAATGGCAGGGAGATTATTGCAAGTAGATTTGTTGCCTACCGGTGGAGTGCCGGTAGTGACGGAACGGTAAATATGGTACGGTACTAACGGTATACCGAATGATACCTACGGATTGTATATTCCCACTAATACACTATCTGGGAATAAAATGGTTTCGTTTCGAAATCGTTCAACATCAACACGCGTTCCACCATCACAGTCAATCCTCCTCCTTGTCATCATCATTATCACTTCTACTTCTTCTTCTCCCTGTTGCCTTTTTTTGTTTTTTACCAATGAAACGAAGAGGACGTAGTCCTACAGAAAAGTCTTCTGCGACCAATGCTGTTCCGTATGATGATAACGATGCCGACGAAGTCGAAGACTTGATCCTCATGGATACCGAGGATCAACATGACTTGATTCAGTCACTCCAAGAACAAGCACAAGAACAAGTTCAACTCTTCCAAAAAGCCTTTTTTGTAGTGGGTGTCCTAGCTACGGTGATTTCTCTGTTGGTCTATCCCTTTTTGTGCTATGAAGAATGTTCTCAACGGCAGTGGTCCTGTGGGACGCATGCCATAGTCTCATCCCTTTCGCATGGTTTGGCAATCCATGGTTCCCGATCCCAAAGTCTACAGTCATCATCACCCCAAAAGGATGCTTCACTTCTTCTTCCCGTTTCCATTTTGAAATCCACACCATTTCTGATAGCGACCATTCTCACTGGGTTACCAGTCATTTTTTGGGTCGGAGGAGCCTTTCACCTAGATGTGGAACATTTCCATTTAGGGTTGGTAGTGGGGAATGTGCTAACTCTGGTGGGTTCCTTTTTGTTGGTATGGGATGCCCAGTCTACTCAACATGCACTTGATGAGTTGTATGGGGCCAAGTATGAACACAAGAGCTTGTGACAATCAGCATGTCGCACCACACACCAATCGAGCCTTTGTTGGTGATGATACCAAGAGACGAGACAAGAAAATCATCATTTTTTGTGGAACTTCTTCTCATTTTCTCTCCTTCATGATGAACGCTGGCTCCTACAAACTACCGGTAACTCCAACATCCCTAGTCTACAGTAGTGATGGGCTTTTCTCAGAATTTTGAACACAGCGCACCTTATAGTCGTGCCCCGAAATGCCCATTGATTATCTAAATCATAAAGATCCCCACGAGATCCTTATATTCATTACTCTGAAAGTTAGGTAGTCGTGGCATGTAAAATACCACGTCCAATTCCAAAATTCAAAACGTTCCGGTAGCACTGGTAAAAAAGTGTACCTGGTATATTCCCGAACAACATGACTCCCGAAAAGTCGAGCAGATCAAATTCATCGCTCAAATTCAAAGAGAAATCATCCCACCAGTCGCAACACAACGGTGGCACACTACTGTAAACGCTCGGTGCACAGCATTGGCAACCTTGTCCTCTTGGCCATTATCGTCATTATCCAAATAGTAGCGACATCTGGCTAGCGAAACAGTACGGTAGTAGTGATAAACCCAACCAAAGAAGACGAAGAAAGAATGCCCCGTCCCCGACCTCCCTCCCGCATTGATGCCGTGGCGACACCCTTGTTTGGGATCTGTTGGTATGGGGATCCTGGTACCGGTCTTTCAATTGTAGCTCATTGTGGTGGTGGAGGATCTGCTGCTACTGGAGTCAAGAATACGATTACTGTCATTACGGCTAGTAGTAGTGAGGTACCCACCGATGATCTGGTCATTTCTACCGACGATCAAGTGGGTGTAGCCATTCAAATTGTCAAGAATCCCATGACTCATCGCCTAGGTCTCTTTGTCGGATTGGGAACCAAGGTGCATGTCTATGACTTGCCGAGTGGTGAATTGGTGGAACAAGTTGCGGTGGGGGAAAATGTCAATGCGATTGCAATAAATTCGTTGTCCACCCGATTAGCGGTGGGATGTGAAAGTGGCATTGTCAAAGTCTTTGCCTTGGACCAAGATCCAACCGGGGACGACAATAACAACAACAACGAACCCATTGCCACACTCGAAGGTCACACCAAGGCAGTTTGTGCCGTGGCCTTTGCCCTGCGGGGAGAAGACAAGCTGGTATCATCGGCCAAGGATGGTACCGCTCGTGTATGGCAAGGTGAAGATTGTTTGGGTGTGTTAGAATGTTCCATAGAAGACCCCAAGGCTCCCCCACAGAAAAAACAACAACAAATTTTGGTTCGTGGTTGTGCCTTTGGTGATTTGATGGGTGATGTGGTGTATTCGGTAGCATCCGGTCGCCGGGGCAAGGCCTTTTTGTCACGATGGATAGCGTCTCAGCCTGGCAAAGGATATCACTGCGAGGAACGAACGGGGTGTAGTCCCTGTCCTATTTCGGCCATGTCCATATCTGGTGATGGAGGGATGATTGCTTTGGGAGCTGTCGATGGAACAATTATTTTATGGGGCATTGACAAATGGAGACCACTCATGAAGTTTCCCGAAGTTCATGATTTGCCAGTCACTTGTATCGCCGCGCGTCCTTACCCTGTTCCATTATTGTGTGATCGAGACAATGATGGGGTCCAAATGCATGCTCTTTCGGCTTCTGCCGATAGTCAATTAGCCTGGTTGACACTGCAACGCAAATCATCGTCGTCGAATCGACGCCCTTCGGATACCAACTTGAAAACTATGGTTCACTCCTTGCTGAAATTGGCTCTGTTGGGATGGATTCTTTATCCAGTTGCCTATGAAATTAAAGACAAGTGCGAAGGCAGTATATACAATGCTTCGGATCGGACGCTGATGGGTACTTGGCAGTGCATTCGATACGAGGTCCTCTTGGCTCCCACATCTCGACCAGGTATTGCCGTGTCTCCCTATTAGTACTTGTAGCGCTAGTAACAATCATGAGTTATACATATATACACACTCTTGATAGTGACAAAGACTGTCGAGTAAGGTAAAGTGTAGTGCCGTGTTCTAATAATAATCTACTTGTAGTTTTGTTCGGGAACGCTTTTGACATGCACAGTGTTGGCTCGTTTGTTTCTTTCGTCTCGAACTACCATATAAAATGCAATCGTTCTGGGTTGTCATTCCGCAATTGTCGTCATCGTGGTGGCCGTACCCATTCTCATCGCATCTGATGGTGCCTTTTTTATTTTTTACTTCTTCTTGCAACAAGTGGCAGTGTTTGAGGTATACCGGACATGCCACCTCGTCGTTGTCGTCGTACTCAAAAAAATCATTGACGAAGTGTTCCACCGCAACAGAAGAATCGTATATCTAGAAAAAGGCGAAAGGATGAAAGATTGCGGTGGAACATCTCTGGTCGGAACATATGCATTACAAAGAAATCATGTTCAAGACCGGAGTGGGAAGTCAAGTTTATGTTGTGTGTTTACGATGCATCTTGTCCAGCAGCGGCAGATGCACGGACACTGCGCAAAAAACCCACCAGAGCCTCCGCATCTTCTGCCCCGGAAATGGTTCCTCCTGTTCGCATTCGTTTGTCCACAGGTTCAGGAGGACTTGGTGGACCATCCAGGACACTGCTAGTCCTTGGATTTGATGCGAGCAAGTTAGGAAGACCAGCGGTAGTCATCTGGATCTGTGGTCCTTCATAGATCAGACGTTGAACTTCTTTCATCTGGTTCTCGATTTCAGAATTGGGCAAAGTATCTATAGACTCTTGCTGATCGGGGAAACCCACTAATGAGGACATTGGAAAGCCTTGGATTTGTGCTCCTCTAAGGATAGCGTTCGCCCTGTCCAGCCAAGAAGCTGCTTGGGTTACCACACTTTGTCCGATCTCCGCTTGGGTTTCACTGGTGGAACCCTGCCCGACGGCAGTGTTCAGTAATGCGACAGGTACCCCTTGGATCATCGTGTGGCCTCTATTGCCACCAGTAGCTGCGTTGGCTGCGGCTACTGATGCCGCTGCTTTCTTGGCAGAGTCTCGTTGCTGCATCTCAAGTCGCCTCCGCCACCGCCGTTCCAGAGTATCTAATTCAGCCTACCCGGACAAGTAAACAGAGGGATGTTGAGTACATGGTTCATGATACCTTTCCTTGCATAGATCATAACTTACTTGTGCCTTGTCGATTGCTGCTGCGTTCGCTGTACTCCGTACTGCAGGATGAAAAACTCGTTTCCCAATGCACGAATCTCCAGTGAACTTTTTTGTAATGCGCATTGGATCGCATTGAAGTTTCTCAGAGAGGTAGCTTCTTAACGTGGTCCCAGCAGGGGCATTCAGAAACCCTGAATTGAAATCTTGAATGATCCGCGCAACGTACGTTTCTTCTTCCACAGTCCACTTTCCACGGCGAAGTGTTGACCCCGGCTTTGGGCTTGTACTTTTGCCGTTTGTCCCCGGAGTATTCGTGGGGGAACTTGATGGAGGTGAATTCGAACGGCTGCTCTCAGCATCGGAATGGATAACTTGCAGACTTGACTGGTGGAAGAGACAGAATATCAATTCTTAGTTTCAACTGCCTGTACAATGCCAACAAAGTAACCTCAAACCCCTTGCAACCAAATCCTTGTCTTACCTTGGAGCCTTCGTTTCCAGTCGGCGTCGTCGGGTTTGGGTCTTCTTGCAGCAACGTAATAGTTTGAGGTAATCCTAGTTCCCTTGATGTCGGAGATGGCGTGGCTCCGTGTGGCTCGTCATTCTCGCTCGATTCGGTACCAAAAGTGTTTGTGTGGCTCGAAGAGGGTATCGTATGGTGGGCAGCATTATGACTCGGTATATCTCCCGCAGCATGCGCAACATTGTTTGGTTTTTCTCTGTCTTGAGTATTCCGCGAACCACCATTCAAGTGAGACTTCTTCATATTCTCGTTAAGCTGCAAGTCGTTGTACGTAATCACCCTTTCACTTTCATGAGACGTCGACAAATCTTCCTTCGGAGAATGTTGTTGCGAATGCGTCTCACTCGAATCCGCCTCTTCGTGTGCAGGGTGTGAAGATACCTGGGAGAGGGCTTGCTCCATGTGCTCGTATGATGTGGCCCCAGACATGCCCCCAGTGTTTTGTGATATCATTGCAATGATCTCGCAAGCAATAAATATATGAGCACGAGATGCGCAATAGGCCGGGCACCGTTTGTGTTATGTGAAACAAGAATGAAGACGCCTCTTCAACTCTTGAGCGGTCCACTAACTCTCTTGCAACCCCAGGTCGATCAATTGCTACCACTTCTTGAATTGATGGGAGGGTTGAAGAGGAGCTTGGGGAATCTCACCTGCCGGCGAAGCAAAGGGCAAGGATAGAAGCAGGCCCCAGATGGAGATTTTCCCGGAAATGTGAAGATCTGGAGGAGGTTGAGTAGGTATCCTACCTGGGAACGTCACGGTCAAGGTACTTCAACAATCGGGTCCTTATAGAAAAATGAGCAACCAACACAATAATTAGCATGCGGCTGTTCACGTGATTTGTGTCACCACAACGGCCAATGCCTGCTCGTTCGCGCGGGGCCAGCAGGACGGCTTATTTGTGCAAACTTCAACGTAGCAGATGTCATCTTGCCATGAAAAGGCTCAGGGTACCAGAGTAACCCGGACCGTTGCGTTCTTTTACGATCGAATGATCAATTTCGCGTATTACAACTGTCGGCAAATGCAAACACATTCCAACAAATCATCATCAAAAGCAATACTTCAAGAGATCACGAAGGAACTTACAGAAAATTCTGACTGAAATGGAGATGAAACCGGTCGACAAGAACGACGACTGTTTGTTCCTGCTCGGTCCATGGGATTTGTAATTCCCCGATTGGGACGTCCCCAAAAATGTTCCCTCCGACCAATGTGGAGTTGACCACTTGGACCCTTCTCGCTCCATCCGTTCCCGAATCTGTCCTTCGCACTTGGTAGTTCGAGATGTCAAGTCCAAATCACAAGTTCATGAACTTTATGATCACTCTGATAATCATCCAACTGAACTGACGAAGACATCCTGTTAGAACAACGCAGGAACGGCCATGAAGCGACGCTTTCCAGGTGATCAGAATGGACCTCCTGGTGTGAGGCCTCCAGATCCAAGGCCCCCTGCCCGAGGTGGACCAGGTCGAGCTCCTCCCATCAATCACGACATGGGTAGAGGAGCCCCACCACCCGGAAGATTTGTTGGAAGGGGACATCGACCCCCTTTTTACCAAGGACGAGGACCGCCGCCTGGACTCATGATGGGAAGAGGACCACCACCAGGGCGAGGTCCACCTCCTCAGCAATTCATGCCAGGACGTGGTCCACCACCGATGGGGATGGGTAGCATGAACCACAGGGGACCTCCACACTTCGGTCGAGAGAACATGTCAGGCCCTCGCGGTCCTCCACCTGGAAGGCCACCCATGCCAATGGGAAGAGGACCACCCATGGCTGCACCAAGGATTCCTCCTCCACCGCCACGGTTGGGTCCTCCTCCCATTTATCACAGCCACATTCAGCCCCCCCAGATACCTCCTCCTCCCATCCAGCCTATTTTCCCACCTCTACATTCCGCACCCCTGGGACCACCCCCGTTTGCCAATCTACCGCCCCCTCCCATGACACAGCACCGGCAACCGTTTCCGGTGCCCCCGACTGTCACTCCATTCCAATCCATGCCTACGCAAACACACACACCCAATCAAATACCTGTCCCTTCCGCTTCGCCACCAGTAGCATCTTACCAGTCGTACACGCCTGCTCCAGTTGCTTCCATTCCTCCAGCTCCTGCGGCAACAACGGCCAGAGCTCCAGTTCCTACACAGCAGCAAATCGATGACGCTTGGACTGAACATACAGCGCCGAACGGAGCCAAATATTATCACAATCCCTTGCTTAATGAAAGTACCTACTCGAAACCAGAAGCACTTATCAAGAGGGAAACTCCTAGCATCCCTGCAAAACGAAAATGGCAAGAGTACGAAGATCCATCAACCGGCAAGAAATATTACTCTGATGGCGTCACTACAACATGGGAGAAACCTGCTGAATTACAAGCCCACACTGAAACGATCCAAAAAGAGGAACCAGAACCTCCACCAAAGAAGAAAAAGAAAAAGTCGTCTTTCGTTGAAACATCGTATTCTAGTAAGGATGAGGCAATTGCTGCATTCAAGGGCCTTTTGTTGGCCAAGGGCATCGCTCCCAATCAAAAGTGGAATGAAGTGTCGAAATATTGTTCAACTGATGCTAGATGGGAATCATTTGGTGAAATTCTATCGGTCGGAGAACGACGGCAAGCCCTAGCAGAGTATCAAACGAAACGAGCCAATGAGTTGAAAAACCAAGAACGACTTGAAAGGATTCGATCCAAGGAAGCCTTTGGTCAACTTCTTACAGAAGTTCTTCCAATCGTATCAGGATTCTCGGCATGGAGTTCTCGATTTGCGGATATTCGTGCTGCCCTTGCCAAAGACGACCGTTTCCATGCAGTGGCAGATGAAGATTCCAGGGAGAGTCTGTTTCTTGAATTTTGTGAAGAACTTCGCAAACGTGAAGACCGCAAGAAGCGAAACAAGAAACGAGACGCACAAGAGGCCTACAATTCTTTTCTCAGCGAGAAAGAAGAGGCTGGAAAGCTCACTTTCGCGTCAACATGGTAAGTCGATTAGAGTTGCGCGTCAGTCGTGCCCTTGGCCCCGTTCTCATTTGCCATTCCTTTCTTCGTTCTAGGGAATCGTTTCTGCTATCCTTGTCGGACGACGAGAAGGATGATCCTCGATTCTTCACTTCTCATAATCTGACCGAGTCAGATAGACAGTTGTATTTTGCCGACTTTGTGATAGAACTTCAAGCGGCTGAGGATGATAAACGACGACGAATACGAGATGCCCGCCGTCGAGCAGAGAAAGCCCAACGTGAGGCGTATCGAGATGTTCTAAAACGTCTCGCACGAGACGGTACAATCCGACCGTATACACGCTGGAGGAGCATCGAAGAGTTTGTCATGGCAGAACCAGCTTTCAACTTAGTCCTTGGTCAGGACCGCGAAGCGCCACGTGAGATTTATGAAGAGTTCATAGATGAATGGGATGACTTGTATCGACAGGAGCGTGCCTTTTTGTCTCGATTGATCAGTCCCCCTGACAAAGCAGAGACTGTAATCAATCCAGGTATCTCGCTCGAGGATTTTACAAAGCTACTACTGAAAGAAGCGGATTATTCTTCAGAGATTTACTCGGACACGAGTAGGATAATCAACCGCGAGGAACCAGTTTCGTCCGTTCGCTTATACTTGGAAGATCTGGTCTCCAGAGCAAACCATAGTAGTCTGAGACCAAATAATCAGCGTCGCGCGACTCAAGAAGACTCCAGCGAAGATGAAGGTGAGATACTTGAGGACGATGAAGTTGACCAGGTCGATGCCAATGCCGATACGGTTCCAAGTGAGGGCGACACAAGTATCGCAAGAACAAATCAAGGAGAGGAAAGTGATCTTGTGGAAAACTCTGATGTGGCGGTGACGGCCACATCCCTAGAGGATGCCGATGCCAACATAATTACGAGTGAATCATCCAAGCAAGATGAGGTCGAAACCAATTCCAAGACTACAGGTGAGCACAAGGAGGAGATGTGATCGGTACCCATCGGAAGATGAGATATTGGACCATTTTGGAGAGACACTTGGTCATTGTGGTGGCAAAAGTGCACGTGAAACCATGAAGCTGGTAGAGGACACTGTTATACGTCGAGATTTAGACCAGTTTCAGAATGACGATGTTGGATTGTGTATTGTTCGTTGGTTTGTTGTGATGGAGCCCTCGTTTGACTCGCCTAGTGCACGAATAAATGGGCCAACCATGAAAAGTGTTTTGATTTGTTCGTACTGTTCTATTACCTTTTTGCTTGAACTCGTGTTGTCTTTACCTGTTTGCGCGCGCATGTTGTACTCTACTGGTAGGCACTTTTTATCACTGGGAAAGTGACAGACAAGCATCACCACGAAGGGCTGCCTGCTTGAGTTTCTGGCCTTGATCCTCTGACGAACCAAACTCGCATAATGACTGAACAATGTTGTCTTGTTGAACTATGGCTTCAAAGGATCTATGATGTACCACAAGGCGCAAAATCGCAATGACAGCATGTCGCTGTGCTCTCTCGTTGAATGGTTCATTATTCGTGGTTGCATTTGCAGCCAGAGCATTCAGTAGAGACGTGTTCCGCGCCAAGGCCTTGACATTGAGAGGACTCGACGCGAGGCTTGCTACAATTTCGGCAGCGATTCCTCGGATTTGACCCTCATTCGACAACAACAACATCTTCGCCAGCATGGCGGTAGCCTCGGGGACATGTACAATGAAAAAGCTACAAGCTGGCCTCGACTGGGCTTGAGCTAGCAAGGCATTGGCCCCCTCGACTCGAATCCGAATGTCTTTGGCGTTGCAGAGTTCCAGAATAGCGTCGAGCAAGTCCCCTTTCCCATTGTTGACGGACAGAGATTTGGCAAGTTGAACAACCACTTGTGCCGCTTGTTGTGAATGTGCTTCGCCTAGCATGGCTTGCTTGGTCAAGTCGCGCACTAAATTGGGTCGCTTGCTGGAGAGAATCTTCGCGGGAATGTGCACGACGAGCACGGTTAGAAAGCTCAACGAATCTTCCCGCAAGTTAGGATTATCCAGAGCTTTGGTTGCAATTTCCAAAAACTTGTGATCCAAAAAGCCAAAAATCCGCGTGCGTCCCACACGATCCCAAGATGCCAGTGTCAATATTTCAAAAACGACCTTTCGTGTCTCAACACAATTATCATGAAGCAGCAGAAAGAGTAGCCGAAGAAAATGCAGACTCTTTACCATTACCAATCGATTCGCAGCGGGAAGGGCAAGAATTTTCATGAATCGGCACACAGAAACGTTGACCGCAGAACCAGGCCGGAATGTATTGGCAAACTTGGTAACTATCGACTTGAAAAGACTGGGATGCTCCATGAGAAAGATTTTATTATTCTCTCGTTGTAGCAAGAGGCCTTCCACAATCCATGTCACCACGAAGGCAATAGGTTCCCCAAGGGTACTGGGGTCGGCAGTTTCTATGATTTCCTGAAACAAGTCGAGAAGGCGCCGAGACCAAGGCACATCCCTAAGATCAATTCTGTTTCTGATCAACCGTTCCATCAATGCTACCGCAGAATTGTACATGTCCTTGTCACCTCCGCTCAAGAATATTGTCGCCAGCAGCGGCGGGAAAAGATCTCCTCCTACAATCGCAATGGAGTCTTGAAACTGATGTTCACCACATCGATAAATCATCAAAAGAAGTTTACAAATGGGATCAATGGCATTATGCTTGGTTGGGTCAGCGACGGCATCATCAAGGCGTGACACCAGCGTTTTGTCTGCACCACCAACCACCAACTTGTTATGAACATCCTCAAAGTGATGATCGCATATCCCAAGAGCTTCAAGAACGAGATGCAAGACCCGATTCGGTTTTTTCTCGACGGTTATTTCTAAATGCAACAACCAACTAGATGAGAGGATCAAAACACTTTCATGACAACAATGATAACGACGGCGACGACAATTGAATTGTCAAGTGAAGATCTTTACCTTGGAGGATCAACCTACTCCTATGAAATACTGCCGTAACGTCCATTTTCCGCTCACAGAAATTATTTGCCCTGATTAATGAGCATCGTTTCTTTGGATATACATGGTAGTCTCGCATGGTGATTTTTCAGCCGTTGGTCACTGGGATGGGGTACATGAAAAACGCAGAATCACATTCTTCTGAATTCAAACCACTCCGCATTTGATGAATGAACTAGCCGGTACAAATGTTCTGAAATCTCTCTTCGAAATTCCCAACCTCGATCAGATGCGAGCAACCACCAATCATCATGAGATGAAAATCATAACGCCAATGCAGAATGTAACTGTAAGAATAGGGTTCCTCACATTGACGGCTGTCTTCAAAAATGCATCAGTCATCATCCTTTGAAAGGTACTAACGTACTAAGGTACCTAGTATAGGGTAATCAAATAAGGTACCCTACCAATGTATTCGCACTTTTTATACATTCACAGTCAGACTTGCGCAACTGGTGTTCCAAAAGCCAACGGACGGGAACGTCTGGACCACTTGGCACTATGGTTGGACCAGAATGATCCAATCGTGTCGTCGTGATGTCGTGCTAAAAAGTCGCCGTGAGACCTTCGTAGCCGTTCCGTTCAAAAGGAACCTGGATCTTCCGTAGGTAGTACAGCTGACCTACCTTTCCGTCGCCATCCACAAACCACACAAGCACAAGCAGCTCTCATTCAGAAGACGGTGTGAGTCCAGTCGATTCGCACACACACTGTCTATTGATCCAACGCTCCAAGCAAACTTCAGAGGTATCGCGATTCTTTCATCCAAAATATCTTCTGGTATAGAACAATCCAACCCGAGTAGTAGAGGCAGCGCTGGTGGTGTAGCAGCAGCGGCCGGGACTACTGGAAAACAAACTCAGACGAATAGAAGGAGACGGCGAAAGGGAACGCGACGGGGGTTACGAAAACAGAACAGAAAAGCATCATCTAGTGAAAAGGATAAAGAAACTCTGAGCTCAACGATGTATGTTTCAGATAGGCATGGCACCGTCGGAAACGGTTTCGACGTACGACAAGACAACAAGCTGGAAATACACAATGCTGTTTCTGGCGGACAGACTGATACGGACAACATGGTGAGGACGAAGGTTCCTCTTGATGCACGAGAGTGGTTTACATCCTTATCTGAAGACGACAGAATCGTCGCCTTGGCATTCGTGGATCAAAGCTTTCTCGCATCGATTTTTCAAGGGGTAACCACACCATCGTCGGGTGGACCGAAACCGACGACGGACGGCCACCATAGTAAAGGTTAGTACTGGTTGAACGCAGGCGACTCAACCTTGAATCCACCAGGCTGGGAAGATCCGATGCGCACACACACGTTTTTATGAAATGTGAGGGATCAACTTCATCCCTTTTCCTTTTGAATCCGATCTTTCTGTTGAATGCAGTACCACGACACACGGAAATAGCTGTATGCTTATGTCTTACTGATAATCTCTCATTTTTGCCTCTCTACCTTTTACTGCAGTCGCCTTCGATTGGATGGCTGATATTCCATCTGACTTCTTCGTCACAGTCAACACCAAAACTGTTTCACAGAATATGAGATACCAAAGTATCGATACAGAGATTCCACCGACGATACAGGCGTTTTCGGATGGTGCGACTTTGGGACGAGAGACGATACCTTTGGTAGATGATGAATTGAAAGCAAATCTCACGATTGGATCGTCGAGCATCGATAGTGTTGAGAAGATTGATGTCGTTGAAGCCGGCATCCGAGATCCAGATGCTTTTCGAATACCTGAGGACGGGGATGAGGGGAATGTTGATGGTGGCGTATGCACACGATCCTCAGCTGGCGATGATCAGGAAGAAATTGTGAACGAAGTACGTTCATCCGGTGAGCCGTTTGTTTGCGTCTCGGATCAACAAATCAAACTTCTATCGGAAAAAAGGATCAAATCATGGCGTTTGTAAACAGCATTTGTGCCATATCGATGTCGGCTCTCCAACTTGTTGATCAAGACTTGAAGAGTGACCTTGACGCCGCCCCGATGATCTGTTTACACCCCACATTTTGGTCCCAGAAATCAGGCGAGGAGATACTCGCTGCCTTTGATGCGATCATGACTACCGGAAAGTTTCTTTCTGGTCCTATTTATAACAGCTGGAACGAAGCTGTCCAATCTTTGGCCAGCGGAGATGTTCCATCTCTTTCCAATACACCCACATACATGCTACTACTTTTACGCTTCCAACTATCTGTGATGCAATCTTACCAAAACTTCTTGACCACTTCTGATTCTAAAGATCATTCGTCATGTCAGCATCAAGGCTCTCATAACTCAATGCTTGTTATTGATGACAAGATTGCCTCTGCTACTAGCACAGACGATGAAATCAAAAGAATCGAAGACGATAAAACTGAGATCCACAAAGAAAACAAGGAACTTTCACAGGACACCGAGGGTGATTCCGTGGGAGAAGAAAATGTTCAGATAGTTTCACCCACTGTCATAACTTTGGATCATTTTCATCAATCAATCGCTCTGCTCCCTTCCCTCTTCAAGCGGGTTGCAGAAATCGATGAGCACGAGCTCCCAGGAAGAATCATTTCTGATTTTGTGACTTTCCTCGGAATTCACGGCATCGCCTCCGAGATAGCACCGATCGAGGGGAGTGCCCCCTTCGGCGCCATTACTGGGGAAGATTCTGTAGTTGATCCCGAAACTTCGGAGGTTACGAAGGATGTCACGGACAGCACCACCGTCATCGAGGAGTCTTGCGACGCTGATGCAGTAAGTCCACTTCAAAGCAGCAGCCAATCTGCGCAGGTCGATGAGCCCCGACACGATTCGTCTGAAATGGAAAGCTTTGGCTTGGATTTGAGTCCCAAAAAGAGCTTTAAAAAGAAGAAAAGACGAAAGGTACGAGAGCAAATCATGTCATTTCATATTTTTTTCGTTCTGCGCGCACTCACCTCTTTTGTATTACCAGCGACGGAAAGGAGGTACCTCGCCAAAGATTTCCAAAGCCCACAACGAGAAAGGATTGGACACAATAGTCGAACCATCGCTCGTTCCAGTTGAAATGGTAGATGAATCCACACAGACGGTCGAGGGTCAAACAGAAGGTGACGATTCTCCTCTTGAAAAAGCAGATGAAAGTGCACAAGCAAGGGATGGGGATACCAGTGTCCATTCAAGTACTTCCGTTGACGGAGATACGATCGATACTGTTGTAGGAACGAACCCAAGCAAGCATGACGAGAGTCAAGAAAGGGAGAAAGAGCAAGTCGGTGAATCCCTTCAGATTTCGAGGATGGAGGGAATAGGAACCGTTGTTGTAACGCCTACGATTTCCACAAGCGCTACCGATGATGGCAAGGATACACAAGAGGCGCAGCATCAGACGGATACGACGGAGGATGACAATCAAGATAATTGGGAAACGGTTGAAGTGCGCACTCGGGGAAGTCGCAAAAAAGCAAATGAGAGGGTCACCAACGGTAGATTCAGCTCGCTGCAAAGTCAAAACGGAAACGGCTCGAAGAGAAAGACGCCGAGAAATCCCGAAACGCGCAAACGCACAGCTAAGCGAAAGATGGTGCGAGAGATTCTATTTTCTGTACTTGATTCGGTCGACGAACAGGTGCGACGAAGGAAGCAGAATACGGAACCGTCTAATCGTCCTATACCGAATGCATGGGGGACAGCTTTTAATCCTAGCAATAGGACGCCTTCTTTCTTGGGTGGGAAACCAACAGAAGTGCAAAAAACACCTCATATTGGAAGTCAGAAAAAGGATGGACCGACCATGCGAGATGTTCTTTTGGGGAAACATAACAGCAAGATTCCAAACTCGCAACATGGAGGGCATGGTCCACATCGAGCACAAGCTGTGCCCAAAAAAGGTCGAGACAAGAATACCGCAACCCCTGCAGCCGACCAGAATACGGCTCCGACATTACCCGAAACTCTTTCCGCTGTGTCTACGACCTCTGCTTTCACAGAGACGCCTTCAGCGAAGAATCCTATGCAGCTAGCGGGAGACACAAGGAGTGAATCTAGCTCTGGAGAAAGTGTCGAAGAAATTAAGCCGCCCAGTAATTCCAAGCAAGTCAACCAAGAAGGATCACCGTCACCACCGTTGCCTACTCTTTTGAGTCCCGGGAACGCCAACAGTGCGACTTCCTCCGTCGCTTCAAGTCTCGACGCACCTCATGCTGTGCACCACAACCATCATACTTCTTATCCTGGAAACGAGAATGACGTTGGGTATCATTTACTCCGCGTTTGCGACCGACTGACACGAGACATTAGCCAATTCATGCGTCGCCGTGAACAGGCTTTGAGAGTTCGTCGACACGAGCGTGGTTTAGTACTGACCGCTTTACAGGAATCGCTTACTGTAAGTGTTATGGGTTGATGCTAAAAATTCTTATGAATCCTTCGAGACTCACACATGCTTCCTCTAGACTATATGGCCGGACGGATGCAAGGTGGAGATGTATGGGAGCTGCGCGACAGATCTTGATCTACCTTCGTCAGATCTCGACGTGGTGGTCTGTGGCTTAGACCAAACAGAACGAGCAGCTATGTTCTCAAGAAGTCAGAGTCTTCCTGATACCATTTCCGAAGCAAGAAAAGAACTTAACGCTACCAGTGTTGATACCAGGGCGTTTGCAGACAAGCAAAAAAATCCTTCGCCCTCAAAAGCAAGGTTTGGCAAGTCACCTCATCCAACGGTGTACTCTCACATCACGACAAATGCTGAGCGTGTTGTGACGCTTGCACTAGAATTAGAACGGCAGCCGTGGGCCGTACATGTCAAGGCGATTCCTACCGCATCAGTGCCAGTAATTAAAATTTTGGCCGACCCTGCAAGACTTCAAGGGGGCGCGGCCGGCAACAGCGAATGGCTTGTTCAACAAGGCCAATCTCCTGTGCATACTTCTGTTGTAGCTAATAATACTGATCCAAAATCGCAGTATCCGGGCACTCAATCTCACTTAACATGGCGTGGCGCAGATGTGGTCAACGGTCTCCTAAAGGTCGACATTACATTCGAAGGCCCCGAGCATGGCGGCATAGGTTCCACAATATTTTCGAAACGTGTTATCGAAGAGTTTAGCAAGGAAAGTGGTTCACCCCCTGATGAAACTGCGGCAGTCCAAGTCCTCATGGTTTTGAAGGAGCTTCTGGCACAAAGACGCTTAAATGAACCTTTCTCTGGCGGGCTGAGCAGCTATGCTTTACTGTTACTCGTCATTTCAGTCGTTAGGGAACGAGGAATTATCTGTAAGGAGTTGGAGCGTGTTGAACGTCACCGACGACTCGTGGCCGGGGGTGATGGAAGTGCACTTCCTGAGTCTGCAGAAATCAGCGGTGATGGATTGCGATGTTATGAGGCAAGCGACATGCTTCATAGTCATATCGAAAAAGACGACCAAGCTGAAACGGCATCGCGAAAGACCGATTTTTCGAAGAAGACTGGACAGGGAAGCGTTTCAAATGGAAATCGCAGCGATGGCGACAGAATGAATCTTCATAACAGCAAGGACTTGAATGGTCAACCTAGTGGTGATCACAGGGCAACCGTTGAAAGCAATGGACAAGATGTAAATAGTCTGAAACCTGGGGGTTCGGCATCATCATCGTGGGCATCAATTGCACGGAAAACGTCTCAACCTTTGTCTAAGAAAACAAGCCAAGACAGTTGCCAAAGTACAGTATCAGCAGAGAGCAAGAACCGTTCATTGAAAAAAGCAGGCTCGTTTGCAGATGCCGTCACAAAAGGAACGGTTGAAAGCACCACAGCCAACACTACCGATACTAAATCGAAAGATGAAGGCTCAACAGGTTCCAAGAAACAAAAACAAATGTTGGAAGAAGTCTAAAAGCTGATTCAGTCCTGTACAATGACAAGGTCTCCACCACTTTGCCAGCTGGAGCCCCCGCGTTTGAACCGAACCTTTCAATGAGCTATCAGGGATCCATTCCTACGAAACAAAATGCCTCTTCAGTGGCCGATGAGTCGGGATCTAACTTCCCTCAAAGTTTCCATGATGTTATCGAAGTACTTTGTTCAGGCGAAACCACCTCAGGAAAATTGCTGATGCATTTCTTGTTGTTTTACGGGCAGCACTTTGATTCCCACTCCACTGCAATCGACTACTCCAACACCCACAAGAGGGATGCGTATGCCAACAATGGCTACGCAATCGCATCTCCGTACATGCTTCGCCGGAACGCTGGCACTTACGACGCGATGACGGGGATGTTGACAGTCGATCCAATCGTAGTGTACGATCCCTTGGAAGGCGCAGAATCCAATAACGTCGCTCGAAGCTGCTTCGCATGGAGCAGCATTCGCTGGGTATTTGCTCAATCGTATATGACTTTATCCAGTGCCGTCGAAATGAGTGCCGGTCATTTTCCTAGTAGAGGAAATAACCGAGTTGTCAGTTCAACTCATGCTGCGGGAGACACTGCTAACAAAGAAAGTTTCACGGATGGAAAAGGAGACTATGGTGTATGGCGTGGTCACGAAGAAACTGGGAACGCGATCTTTGATCATGCAACCCCGCTTTTGGAGCTTCTTTTGGCATTCTAAATGGAATTGAGAATCCTATAGCCGGCTAATTATGTCAGATAATAAATACTTCTTGCATCACAGTCTTTCACAGTCAATTGTTGTATATTAGGGAGGGACGTGGTACTGTACCAGGTACCATGTATCATACCCTTGGAAGCCGTGACTGTCGGTGCCGACTGGTGACTGAAGCAGTCGTGGCTGACGTAGCAAAAAGTCTGCTTTTCTCGTTCTCCGCGTTGACCAGAACTTCGACCGAGGTCTTTTGTCGTTTCGTTTTTAAAGTGAAAGGCTACCAGGTATGTGTCTTGACACATCGATTGTCTTCTTGGACATATACATTTTCTGAGTGAATTGGTGGAGCGGCGAGGATTCTTGTTTGCATGTCCGAATCAAAGCAATCATCAGGTACGGCAACAGCCACTGCACCCCTCGTGGCAGGGCTTGCGGGAGGAACCATGAGTACGATACTTCTCCTACCCCTCGACAACATCAAGGTTAGGCTTCAGGTTCACGAGGGAGACTCTCGGAGCGTTTCTACTGAACACCACCACCACCAACATCAACAAAGGCATAGCCGCCTAGGGACTATGCGGGTGGTTCGTGGAGTGATTCGCCACGAGGGTATCGCCGGCCTGTATCAAGGTCTAGCACCAGCATTGATCGGCTCATCCATTTCGTGGGGAGGTTTCTTTTTTGTCTATGAAGGATTCAAGAAAGAATTACGACGGCGAAAAGCGGGTACCGCTAGTCCTGATACGGTCACGTTGACTCCCTTGGACAATTTTGTATTAGCCTGCGCTTCGGGTGGTGTCATGGTCGGTCTGACCAATCCCATTTGGCTCATCAAGCTGAGAATGCAACTCCAAATGAAAAAGGCTTCACAACTGGTACATATCTCCGCCAAGCCATATAACGGTATGTGGGATGCCGCCAGAACCATAGTGCGAGAAGAGGGATTCTCGGCTCTTTACAAGGGATCTGGGCCGGCCTTGTTACTTACTTCCCATGGTGGAGTTCAGTTTGTAGTCTACGAATTTTTACGGAAACACTTCCACTATGCTAGAGCCAAACGAGATGATTACACAGGACAAAATTCGTCAGTCATGAGTCGCCTGGAAAAATCTGCGGGTTACTTGACCATGGGCGCTGTAGCAAAAATGTATGTGCACTTCGTCGTCTAACAACCCATTGAGTGGAATGTTCCATCATGTCGGGCCCAAACTCACGCATACTTGTCCTTACAGAGTCGCAAGTACAGTAACATATCCATTACAAGTTGTCAAGGCTCGGCTCCAACAACGATCCGAAATTGTAGAGCTGACAGCTGAAGGAGAGGTACGAGTAGTGAAACGAGAGTACTCTGGGATTTGGACAGCCTTGGCCAAAATCTTGGAGAAAGAAGGACCCTCGGGGTTTTTCAAGGGGTGCATTCCCAATGCAGTGAGGGTGGCACCAAGTGCCGCCGTAACCTTTGTGGTATACGAAGGAGTCATGGACTATTTAACTGGCTAGTGTGTAATGTACAGGTACCATCCCGTCCAAAGAATGTCTACAACTCATCTCATGTTAAAGCCCCGCAACATTTATTTTCGGACATGAATCGTTTATATCAAAATGAGAGAATCCAGGAGAGTATGACAAATGCAAGTTGTATGTTTTTCCTATGTAAGGAGAGTGATCACCATTTCAGCGCTGCCTGTTGTTTGAATGGGGACGCTGACAGAAAGAGGCAACTTTGGAAGGAAAAATTGGATGGGTGAGGCTCTCTTGCACTTCGGAACTCTTCGTAACAACAGCACTGGGGTGATTCGAGTTGGAACGAGTCTTCATTTTTCTCAGTTTATACTCTCGAAGATAGGATGATTTTTTAATACTTCTTGTATTAGTTGTAGTAGTAGCCTGAGTAATGTTGGTGATCGCTGGTCAATAGCCAAAGTTTTCTTTATTTTGGCGACTGACCGCCTCACCTTGCGTGACACGTGACCAAAATAGGCCGGTAGGAAGTCACGAGTACCCATCAAATCGGAGGAACGCAATAGTGCAATGTGCATTTCTTCTTTTGGCAGTTGGGGACCTACGTGATGAGCCAGACACGAGAAATCATTCAACGCGAAGACTGTGAAACCTTCAACCTCAGCTCACTATCTTACCAACCAAATTTTCCTTTGCATCTGGGACTTTAGGGAGAGGAAAAACCACATCAACCATGGCTTCACAGTCGAATGGAGATGATTTAGAGGCCAATGAGGAGACAGAGTTATTGGGCAATGGCAACAATTCCCTTTCGCCACCATCCAATGAAGATACCGAGATTTGGCAGGAAATGGATCAACCATGGCCAGCAACATTCGAGCGTTCCATATCTCTTCTTTCAAGTCCTCTCATTAATGTTGCTGAAGCAGATCTCTTTACGAAAAGCCCCAAGCCTGGCAACACTCCTTTTGCAGCACGACGACGAATGGTACGAAAATTTATCAGTGGCGGAAATGCGTTTTTGCGATACCAATGAAAAACGATAGAATCTCATGTGATACGCGTCCTTGGTATTTCTTCACAGCGATATGAAACACCGCAAGGAACGATACTTCCTCCCTTGGTACGTCACAAGTCCATTGACAGCAAGCGAAACCTTACCGACGGTCCTACTACTACTGATATGGATTTTCAAGCCACCAAAGAGAGTTTGCGAGCATCGTCCACATCGGGGCCAACTCAGAAAAAGTTGACACCATTAGGGGATACCCAAAAAAAGCAAGAACAAAAAGCTCAAGAGGCAGCGGAATATAGAGCCAAAATCTTGAAACAACAACAGGCCAACAAACAAAAAGAAAGGGTGAAATGTCGCCCTCGTTTCGGAAAGAAAAAGCTGCCGTCAAGGCTTCCAAGCAAGGACGGATGGAGCGTGAGCATCGACAAAGGAATATTGATGGCAAGGCCACCTCTGCTCAATGCGCATTTAATTTGGCAAATATCCTAATGGTAAGTCTGCACAAGACACAAATGTTCACACGAAACGTGTCATCCTCACAACGATTGAAAAATTAAAGGGTGTTGGATTGCTAGGTTTGCCCTACTCTTGTGCCAAGGCTGGAATTGTCGGTGGGACCTGTGCCCTATTAATCTTTGGCTTTATTTGTTGGAAAACTTCTATTTTGATTGGACGAGAATTAAACGGTGATCCACGACCTTCGTCCTATTTTGATGACTCGCCCTGGAAAACTCCTCTCCAGCCAGGATCTGTGCCTGAAGCTCGAATGAGAAAACCAATCAGTTCCTTTCCGGATATTGCTCGAGAGGCCTTTGGATATTGGGGAGCCTTGTTTTTGGCGATTGTCTTGTATTTTGAACTTTTTTCCTGTGTCTGTATTTTTTTGGTATCCATTGGAGATCATCTCCATACCCTTTTTCCTCACATTTCAGCAGCAAATTTTATGATTGGATGTTGCTTTGTATCCGCGATTCCCATTGTGTTGTTACGAACGGCGAAACTTTTATCCTATTTGAGTATGGTAGGAACCATATCCACCGTCTGTGTGGTTGGAGCGGTGATTATGGCATTCATCTTTGAAGGTGACCTTACGACAGTCGCTGCTGGCCGATTAGAAAATCCTCCATCTCCTCCCTACCACGATTTATTCCATGCCAATGGACTGGCCATTGCCTTTGGTTTGGTGGCCTATTGTTTCTCGGGCCATGCCATCATTCCATCAATATACAACTCCATGCAAAAACCACAAGAGTTTGAAAAGGTTGTGGATTGGTCCTTTATGGTAGTCATGGGATGTTGCTTGGCGGTTGCGATAAGTGGTTATGCCATGTTTGGTGATCTGGTCTTGGACCAAGTCACAATTTCCTTGGAACAAAACTCCTCAGCGGCGCTAGCCATGACCATTTTGACATATCTTATGGTGTTGACGGCATTTTCCAAGCTGACTTTGACCATGTTTCCACTTGCCATTGGAATGGAAGAAATCGTCGCACCCTTTTTAACCAGTGATCGCTCCATGGTGATTGCATCAGGTTTGATCAAAATGATACTCTTGGTCCTGTCATTACTGGTGGCCTTGTATATACCCTCGTTCAGTTTCTTGTGTTCCATGGTCGGTATGATTTGTACCATGATTGTATCGGTCATCTTTCCTGCTGCTGCCTATCTCAAATTGTTTGGGAGCAAGTTGAGCATGCTCGAGCGACTGCTGTACATGAGTATTGTGATTGCGGGTTGTGTCATGGCACTCGTTGGTACCATATTTGGGCTATGATGAAGTCAGTCATGCCTTGTGCAGTAGATGTTCTATGGTCTTAGAGGTGACATTGTACTACGGTAGTCACTGGTGGATCTACAATACCGGTAGTTATATTCTATGTTACTTGCAATAGGTACTGTAATCGGTACCATGATCTCATCAGTCACGCGCTCGCTCCGAGTCCAACCACCGTTTGTGAATGGCCTGGCATCTGGCATCCAAACCAGCGCAACCCAAAAGGTCCCAGTGAGTCTTGTGAATGAGTGAACTGTAACTGGTATTGCCCTGACTGTCAATCAACTGTCCCTTTTGTCCAAGTACCCATGTGTTGACAAGCTCCGCTATTTCAGATTGAACCCGATCGACTTGACCCAACAAAGTAATCAAGGTTAAAAACTGACCGGCAACACGTGACGAAAAATGGACCAAATACTCGAATATGACGAAGAGTTGGAAGAAGATCCCTATCCGTACGAATACAGTGTGCCACTCAGCGGTGAAATGATGAGTCCGAATATGAGACGCGATGATGAGGACGACGATGGTCGCGAGGGAGATACTCCTGCCAGTGGGGGCTTACGAGATGGCGAGAGTCGGTGGGCCGGCGATTCACATCGACAGTCCCTACGATCCTCGCAGCAATCAGACGCGACGCCTCGATTCCACAACAGAGCAAACGGTCGAGCTGCAAATGGGCTTCCTTCAATACCCTTCCAGGATCATGCCTCCCCGCGGTCCCTCAAAAGAGATCATTCCCAAACCTCATTATCTACGCACATGTCAAAGAAAGACAATAGTGTTTCTTTCCATTTGGAAAGAGACGAAAACGACTCGATTTCTGAGCCTTCGCTTCATCATCATTCTATCGCTGGGCCTCTGACGCCGACATCCAACGCAGCGTCCTCATATAATGGACGAACACCTGATGGCTCTCGCCGGTCCGTTCGGCAGATAGGAATGGATGGAGGGGTCAAGACGTTGGCATTGCCCGACGAGTCTCACGATTCTGTCGCGTCAACAATGCACTCTGCATCTTACCACTCCAGATCACACGAAGATAAACGCAAATCATATTTCACATTGACCCAGGAATATTTCCAATCTGGCGAGGACGTCGAGGAGACAATCCCTACAGGAAGCATGCGCTCGGTGATTTCGGAACGTTATCCCACCACACCTACCAAAGACCAAGATGGCGCTTCAAGCGACGACGAAGATAAGCTGTATGATCCTGTGGTAATATGTGGATTTGTCTTGCCAGTTTGCCTTGGTACCGTAATCAGACGAATCCCAAGCCTTCATCGAATCTCACTTTGCCTAGTAAACATCCTACCGTGCTTCTGGTGTTGTGGCAATACATCACAGGGAAGCTCCACAGATCGATCCGTATTGACCCGTCTCAATATTATTTGCTTGATGTTGACGTTGGTTCAACTTACAATGGCCATGTGGCTCTTCATCGTTCTACTGGTCTTGGACGACGACAAGGGGATTTTGGAAAAATTTGCCCCACATTTATGGAATCTTAATGGAGCTGTGCTTTCAATCGGTATCCTGGCTGTAATTCTCATGCTAACATGCACATGTACCATTCGGGTTGTCAGAGAGGTTGATTTGGTCGCGTCAATTCGGTACTTGTGGGTCTTGTTGTGGATTCTACCCTTTGAAACTTTTTTCACGATTAGTCTCTTTGATTACCACAATGTTACACAAGTTTGGATTCATCACTGGTAAGGAAGGAACATACATGTATTTATTTCCGAATGTTGGTATTATGCCTCTGATCCCTTGTTGTCACTACTCGTAGGTGGCTAGAACCTCAAATGTCATGGTTTCGAGCACGCTTTTGCCCTCAAGGTACCGAATTCACCAAATGTTTGGTTCCGATCATGGGCGAGCCCGAGTTTGATTCTGAAAATGACTGGTGTTTAGCGAAATACAATTCTACAGACTGCAGTGAAATCCGAGACAGTGCTGAATCTAATATGGAGTCGAGTCTGCTGAGATTTTACACCACACTGGCAGTTTGGAGTTGCGCCGTTTTGTTTGTCATCATTCTAATCGTGAATTCTTTGGAACGCATCATCACGAAACCCATTGTACAAAAGTCTCGAGAATCCAATGTCCCAGCATGGCTTTTACTACCATCGATCACAAATATGATGGTTGGGAGTATTCTACTATTCTCTCAATCGTCATTGTTGAACTCAAGTTCAGGATCCGAGAATTCGTGGATTGGCATCGTATACCTCGTCACGGGTGCTCTCTTTCTGGTCGCTCTCATTATGGGTTGGTACCTATCCGCGTACACTATCCGAAATCATGCGGATAAGCAATCCAAGAATGTTGCAGTTATCATTATGATTATAATGATGGCCGCCAACGTGGTCATGCTAATCACTATTTTTGTGGCATCCATTATTTTCTCTGCTGATCTGATTTATTCCCCTCTCGACGAGACTCAACGTGGGGGAGTGGCATGTCGCGTCGATCGAAATGCGACATGCACGGCATGTGATTCCCTGGATGCGGCGAATCAATGTCCTGAATGGAGTTTGGGAGAGGTTACTACGCTTCTTCAGACGCAGTTGAAGCAAAGCGCATCATTGGCATCCATCTTTGTTCTTTACGCAATCAGTGTCTTTCGATTTGGAGTGACTCTTCGACGGCATCTTAGCCTCTACCAAATTGATTACATTTAGACAACAAGAGGAACACTGGAAGTCAGGAATGAAATAGATTGTGTCTAGATGTACTTTTGTTGGGTTCTCAAGTTTCTCAACAAATCATCCTAGTTACTATAATGCCCGCAGTGTGGCGATGATCAATGCCTTTTCGTCACGAAATTGGGCATCCGACGATTCCTTGTCATGATGCAACGTTTCCAAATAGGCACAGAGTTTGGGACTGTTATCTTTGAGGATTTTGGTCACTTCGGGAATTTTATTGGGATTGGCAACAAACACCTTGAATACATGAAAGGCATCCATGGTAATGTGGGGGGATGTATCGCGCAGTAGATGCATTACAAGGATGAGATTATTTCTGGAATTGACATATTTGATCATAATGGCATAGTTGGGTCTTGTCAATAAAACCGTAGAGAGGATTTGAAGTGCCACTCGCTTGGTCATATAATTGGCTTGATCCGATAAAAGTTTGGGATTGAATCGTTCGTCCCAGACCATTTCATAGTCTCGAGTCAAAAATGCCGCGGCTAATTCTGCCATTTGTCGCAGTGCCAATTCATCGCCCGTTCCAGTCCCATCGGTGCCCGCAGTAAAGACGAGTTTCAAGCTCTCCATGGCACAACTGGAAATGTCAAAATTCGGTACATGAGCATATTGATCCATGAGAGGCAGAACATACTTTTGTATCCGCTCCGTGGTCGAAACCAGCTCTCGGTAGAGATTGACATGCTTCAAACAGGATCGGTACATGGATCCACAATGCAAACCAACATCCGTGGCTCCATGAATAGAACAATCATAACCATTGACGATATGATTCATAATGTGATCAAAATTGAGTTCCACATAGTCTCGGAATCCAGTCATAATGGCAGCATAAAGTTCGCGATCCGCTCCATCCAAACCACACACCAACAGGTAATTGAATATCGATGCTACGTGTTTTCGACTTTCAAAAGATAGACGAGACATATACTCAATCAACTTGGGTAGTAAATGATGCAAGGATTCTCCCGTTAATGCTTGCATCGTCGCCGCCGCCACTGTCGGTGAACTCCAACGGTGTTCCTGTAGTGAGGTTGAACGCCGTTCATCGTACAGTAGGACTCGTACACGATTGAGTCGAGCCTCGAGGAATTTGGAAGGAGATGGATTCTTGTCATTGTCGGAATTATCATCCGTTTTACCATCTTCTTTTTCCTCTCCATCTTCTGTTGCTGCGGATAATGCTCCAACCTTTTCCGGCTCGTCCAAAATCGACGCCAAGTTCTCATTGATTCCTAGCAAGAGTTGCATCAAGTCCTTGCAGGAGTCGACACTTTGAATCCCACCTTTGGTCTTGCCAAAAAAGAGACCACCAGAAAGCCATTCGAATGGCTTGGGAGTGCTTGTATTATCACTTGCCATCATGGATGAATTGTACACGTTGATTATTCACACAAGGACCAGCTTTTGCAAACAGGCACGTTCTGCTTTTCAAACGTCCAACCGCTCCCAAGATTCAGAGTCATCACACAACGATTCAGAAAGTTGACACGTCGGATTCAAATCGCCCCTCCCCTTTTTGGCTCCGTTTCCTTTCCCTACACACTAAAATGTCACTTGTTAGACCATGTTGTTCGTTGTAGATGGTAGTAGCAACAGTAACAACATAATCTACATTTACTATGATTGAAAAAATCAACATGGATAAACATATATTCACTGTCAGTGTGGACCCCCTCACACAACAAAATCCATACGGAACAAGTGCTGTTGTGACTCACCCCAGTGAGTGGCATACATCTACGATGACTGCTGCCTGGCTCGGACAGAATCCTTGGACTGACAGTCTAAAATGAATGACGAACATCCATACAAAAACACATCCAATATATTGACATAGATCCCCTTTTTTCACATGACCACACATGATTCACTGCAATGACAATCATTCTTCTTTCCATCGTTATCGTCACTGTAGACTTGTACCAAGCTTCGTGTTTGTTCCACGACATCGTCTAACTGCTGCAATTGAGAATCGTCAATCTGGTCCGTTTCCAAGTTAGTCTCTGACTCTGCTTTGGATGTGGAAACTTCCTCTGGTACTGCTTCTGCCACTGGATCTTGTGGAGCCATTTCCGGAGAAGATTGTGGTGGTGCTGATGATTTCCTCTTGTTTCCGGCGGTAAATTTAAAAAATTTCAACAATCGTTTGGCAGCCGGACCTTTGGACGAGGATGTTGTGGTTGCCATAGTCTCGTCATCATTATCAATATCATCGGCCAAAGCAGCTGCTGCCGAAGGATCCCCGTGTTGGGACGAATGACGCTTCAAAAACTTTTTAACACGACGTTCAGGAATCTTCCAATTGGGATGATGTTCCAACAATTTCGCTTGAAGTTCCTTGACGCCAAGAGTATTCTTTTGCTAGGTACACATTCAAAAACAATAAATTCAATGACAAACAAACAAATATGAGGTGAGAATACACCACCACCACCACTTGTTTTCACACGATTGGAGGTTCGGCAAGACCAAACAATACACTTCGTTTTGGTGATGATCACCAGCTGCGCCATAATTCTTCGTTGCTTACCGTCGCCATTTCTTCGTCGATCGCGGCACTCAGTTGGGCGCCGGTGGGTGCAATGGCTCCTTTTGTCATGGTTGATCTCTATTCGATAAAATAGGAGATTATCGTGTTTTGCTTATTATTATCGTGTCGATTCTTCCAGTGGAACGAATGTTGTTCTCATTCGCAGGAAGAAGCAATCAAATGACCTCTTGGCGCGAGCCGTTGTCACAAAAGCCGTTAGGGTTTGGTTTTGACATGCCGATTCCTTGGCAATGCACGCTAGACGCTAGGAGACTTGGTCGTTTTGGTCGATGCTTAACCACGACCTACCGGTAGTATTTTTCCTGTTACCTGGTACCTGTACCTGGTACCAGGTACGACTTTTGGTACCGATAATTCCCTAGTCCGAAACGACTAAGTAACTGTAAATTATCCGGTTCTCTTGATGTTCTCATATGCACTTATTCGTTGCGCCTTTCGATCCCGCGGCGGATGGTCCCAAGTACGTGGCCGTCGCCACTTGACGACATCACCGATTTTCGATTTTGGTACAATTCTTTTGTGTGAATGAGCTGTGTGTCTAACTGCCCTCGAAGCGTCCACGCTTTACAGAAAAAGGAAAAGAAAATCCATGGAAAAAAGATCCCATCCCCGCAGCATGGTGGTCACACCGTCCCACTATTCGAACAGTAAAGTGAGATTTGTGGTCAACAAAAGGTATCCTCATCGCAAACTCATTTGCACCAAGCATCATTGTTGCTGCAACAACCCCAAATATATACACATGATAGTGACACACCTTACAGCAGATGGCAAGTCCGTGCCTTTGCATTTACAGAATACAAGTTCGAGTTTAGATGATGCTCCAGGTTGCGAACTAGTTCATCCATCCGAACTTGCAGATGATGACTTGTCCTCGACCGATGGTAACAAGTCCACTCCCTGCATCACAAAAACAACCAAGTACTTTATTTTTGCCCTGGCCGTATTTCTGGGTCAAATAGCAATATCTGTCACGCTGAAGCGGTACGGACTGATAGAAAAGGATTTCAATGAGATTGTAGCCGAGCGAGTTGTGCCCCATCTTCAAAGTGGTCTGGAACAGACAGGCTTTCGAATGCCTCAATTCAACGATTCACTCTACTGGATGCCTCAATTCAATGAATCTCTTGACTGGATTCAACGCTTCAACCAAACTCTACCTTCCATCAACTCGGTAACTCAAACACGTATTCGACCAGGATTTCAATTAGCACAAAAGGGTGCCAAAGCAACCTACCCCGTGGTCATGGTTCCAGGTTTTGTGACTAGTGCCTTGGAGGTTTGGCAGGGCAAGGAATGTGCCAAACAACTCTTTCGACAACGGGTATGGGGAGGTGTCAGTATGGTACAACACTTTCTCATGGATCGACATTGTATTATGGAACACATTGCGCTAGATCCCATGACGGGCAAGGACCCGGACAACATTCGTGTTCGAGCCGTGTCAGGGTTTGAAGCTGCCGACTACTTTGCTGGCAATTACTGGGTTTGGAGCAAGTTACTCGAGAACCTTGCCGACATTGGTTATGATGGAAACATGATGTCCATGGAAAGCTATGACTGGAGATTATCCTTTCCCATGTTGGAAGAACGAGATAGATATCTGACCAAACTCAAGAATCGAATAGAAACGTTTCATAAACTTTCTGGGCAAAAGGTCGTCCTTACATCCCATTCCTTGGGTTGTGTTTTGGTTCACTATTTCTTCGCCTGGGTTACCACCAGCCAGAAAAAGGGCGGTGGCGGAGGTGGAAAGGACTGGGTTGATAAGCACATTCACGCCTATATTAACATTGCCGGTGCACAGCTGGGAGCAGCCAAGTCAGTCAGTGCACTTCTTTCCGGAGAAATGTCAGATACAGTTATACTTGGAGCAGCAGGGACTTTGATTGAACAATTCTTGGGCCGAAGAGTGCGCAAGAACTTGTGGATAACGTGGGGAAGTCTCTGGTCCTTGCTGCCCAAGGGTGGAGATGCCCTCTGGAATGTTGGAGCCGACACCAAACCGCGCGATACAGGAGACAGTCCTGTGGTACGCCGCGATGATTTCGATCACCACATGATTGTTTTTACAGATTCAAGTGACAAAGTACAGGAACGACGCCCTGATTCAAATATTGTTCCAGGAAATGATGACATCCTTGAACACGGAACCGTCTCCGATCCTGCTGTTGTTGAAGCAATAAAGTCCTTTTCTTCGAGAACAAGACATACTTTGAATGAGGTAACAAACTTTCTTCGACAATGGGGAGGTGGCTGGGGGCCGAAACTTTCGCCTGCTAGGTGGCACTCTTTTGATCACAAGGAAAAACCTTCTCCAGCAACATGGCACGACCTCAGTCGCACCCCACTTCCGCATGCACCCAACATGAAAGTCTTCTGTCTATATGGCGTTGGATTGGATACGGAACGCGCATATTACTACAAACGAAATATGGATGAAAACGGTGGTGACAGTTCAAGCCGTGGGGGGGCTCCGGCGGACCCTCCATTCATTTTGGACACGAGTGTAGAAGATCCGGCCAACAAAGTTGTCCATGGCGTCAAGTATGTGGATGGAGATGGGTCTGTTCCACTTTTGTCACTTGGGTACTTGTGTGCTGATGGTTGGCGCAGTAAAGAGACGGGTCTGAATCCCAGCGGGGCGAAAGTAGTTACAAGGGAGTACAAACACAGGCAAGAACTTGTTTTCGAGGATCCCATGAGAGGAGGGCCTTACTCCAGTGACCACGTAGACATTATGGGGAATCTGGATATGATGGAAGATTTCTTGAAAGTGGTATCGGACATTGAGACCGATACTATTCAAGATCGCATCGTCAGTGACATTGAAGAAATCGCCGGAAGGATCGCACGACACCCGCATGGTGGCTTGAAAAAGAAGAAACGGCATTGGATATTCTAGGGTCGTCCTCGATTTTTGCAAAGCTTTTCACCAAAACGTCATCCAACGCAACTCTAGACTTGGACTGCAGTTTAGATCTATACAATCCCTTAGACCCGAAGGTCATGAATCTTCATAATTTATCGTTTTAGAAAGTCATTACGATTCCTCTTGTGATTGTGGTGTCGATTACTAGGGCCATGATGAGTTCCACGCAACTTCTCATCAACAACTTCATAATCTTCGACTGCATCTCGCCCATCCCCTCCCAGTTTGGCATCTAAATCCTGGTGCTTCTTGCACTTGAAGCGAGTAGCCATCCAATCCCCTTTCACGTCGATGTCGTTGTCTAGAATTTGCCCATGATATGTTACAGCCCCTTGATCCACAGCAATGTCACCTTGCTCTTGTTCATCGTCGTCTCTGTCTTTTCTTCTTGCCATACGAGCCGCAAGACTGTCATCACCGTGGTTGTTGCTGGGCTCATCCTGTTTGACCTTCTTGGCGGTGACCTTGGATTGAAAGGCCAAAAATTTCGCCATGGTGTCTTCTTCACGTTTGCGTTTATCTTTTGAGCTTGCTTTGGCATACTTGGCTCGCCTTGCCTCTACTATGGATATTTTTGGAGGCCTTTCGTTGTGAGAAGGAGTCGCCTTTTCCTGTGGTTTGGTGTCATTATAATCGACAACTTTTCGCACGTGGTCGGAAGCTGCGTGGGACACCACTGTTTGTTTAGGGAGTTCGTTCTCGACGGTGGGTGAAAATGATGTTTCCACCGGCACGGAGTGTTTGCTTGATTCAGTCTTCTCAGACTTTACCGGTTGAGTATCCTTCGATTTCTGGTCGTTGTCAGTTGTGAGAATACCTTTTTGGAGTTTCTCATCGACTTTCTTTGACAACTTTTTCGTCTCAAGTACATCATGGCTACTCTTGATACCCGCTTGTCCATTAAAATCATCTTCCATTTCACCCCCGAATGAAAGAACGTTGATATTTTTTTACAGCCTTTCGTTTTTTCTTTTTTTGCTTTGGATCGTCCACGTCGCCGCCAGACGAGGAGATTTTCCATGGCAGGATACCCGGCGATGGCACGATATCGGTGTGGATCGGATTTTCCATAATCTTGACGCGTTCAACTCTTGGGGCTTCATGAAGAATAGATGGCTGATTGGTGCTCTCATCTATATCAGTATTTCCAATCCGTAACGCATTAAAGATGGTTGGACCTGAAACTGTTCCAAAACATACGTGCTTCCCATCCAACTCGGGGGCCTCATCCAGAGTAATAAAGAATTGGGGATGCAATAGTGCTAGTTCATCCTCTCCCATGGCTTCATTTTCCACTTCCAACGCCATCGCTACTTGTCCACGGTGATTGAATCGAATCCGAGTATTCAGTTCATACTGTCGACGCGAGAGTGCTTGATCGGCTTGAACTTTTCGGCGATATTCTTCCAGCTCCTTGACCTTTGTATCGAGTGATGTAATATCCTGGTTTTGTTGTGACGTCCGCCGTGCAGTGGGATTGTAACGGAGTGCTCCCGTTTGAATCAAAAAGTTGGGAACGATGCGATGAAAGATAACATTATCGAAGTACCCATCGAGGCAAAGCTGCAGAAAGTGCTTGGTGGTAGCTGGGCATTCTCGGCTCCATAGTTGGATCTCTATAGGTCCATGTGTTGTTTCAAAAATCACTCGACCAGCCGTTTGTGGTTCTGTAGAGTACACTTGACTCATGGCGCGTCCTGTACTTATGATTTCATGATTTTTGTCATCAAGTGATGGCTGACTTGTGTTTGTTCCAAAGGACATATTTAGTCTCTTTATTGTGTCACAGTAGTCAAATTCGAACTTTCTGTCTCTTCGACAAGAGTGAACTAATGTGATCGTTTGCAAGATCATGCGAGCAAGAACGATCGACGAGATGCCGATCATTCAATTATTGATGTCGGCGAGGTAACTCAGACGACTTCTAAGGGGCAACGGATCTAGTTTCTGGAGTTCGTAGGAACGTAATGTTAGTAGTCTATTTACCATAGGTCTGGAAAATCAGCGTCGCCTAGCCCCGATGCAACATAATGTACCCCAAAGTCGGGATAAATGATCCGACTCTTCTCAATCAGGACTTTTTCTCCATTCAATGAGGAATTGTGGTAGTTGTGTGTAACTAATGTCGACTGACTCATAACCAGAGACCGTTTCAGGAGGCTAACTCTCTTGGAACTTTTGCACCTCATCCGCGACTTCGTGAGCTTCCTGCTTGGCCTTTTCTTTTGCCTTTAAAGTTGTGAAACGATAAATATCAGCCAAAAGCTCATCATCTTTCAAACCTTCTGCTTCTTGAAGATCCTGTTCATCCAATACCGCATTCCTTGATTTGTAGCGCATTTCCTTCTTGATCGCCCTGCCTTCTCCAACTTTGTCAGCGATACCCAAGGTGGTGAAGGTAAAGTTGTCACTGGCTCGACGACCCATTTGCCAGTCCACAACTGCTGCTTTCAACTCTTCCTTGCGAAGTCGGTGCTCATCACCATCTCCCCAATACGCAATAACCTCTTCGGGATCGTACATACTGTAGCGCGATATTCGTTGCACTTGTTCGACGGATTCTCGTCGATGAAATTGGACACCCTTCTTCCTTGGAACGGGAGCGGGCTCCTCTTCTCCAAGTGCTGTTTGCTCATAATCCATGTTTTGTTTACTTAGTGTTGTTTGTTAGGTGCAAAGTCAAACAGGTACAAGAGATTATTCAAAGATGTGCGGTGCTGGTACGACAGCACTTTGACGCCGTTGTCATGCGCTGCAGTTGCTCTCTGCTCTTCTAGCTGTACCGGTTACAGTACAAGGTTGCGTTCAGTTTGGTCTATGAAGAGTCATTTGTCTGATAGCCAAAGCATCAAACTGCAAAAAGGGCTTAAGCAAATCGAGTGGCATATGTCAGTGGTTTCTAAAGACATCGCAAACTCATGCCATCCCAATGACAAAACGAGGAGGGGCTTTGATACACATCTCCTGGTGCCACCATTTTGATTTAAGGTATCAGGAGTGAAGTTTAAATGTTACAATTAAGGTGAGTACATGGTACGGTAGTGAAGCAATTTTTCCCAAATTATTTCATAAGGATACGGTAATTTACGGTTATTACCCTTTCAACGTCTGTCCTGCGCGACTGAATCATTGACGCGTGAATTCTATTTTCCCCACTTGCTTAGCTTGAATAGCTGCTACCAAACTATGCAAAATATCGGTAGATTGTCACAGTTCATGTAGACATTCTCAACGGACCTTATTTGCTAGAAAAAACCTTCAAAAGTGTACAGGTAATGTTACGATGATGATGATGATTTGTCGTAGTTGTACAGTGGTAGTATATCGTCAAGACGGCATGGTGCTCGGCAATACGGACACGCCTCCTTGACAGATGATACCCAGTGAGTTATGCAAGGCCAACAGAACACGTGTCCACATGATGAGGATGCGGCAGGATGAATTCGAGTCGTTTTACAGATAGCACAGGTTGACGTTATTCGACATATGTCATCGATGCGATCGTCATCTTGTGTTGAAGCCTGTATCCCACGGCTTCGTTGCTCCATGTACAAGGCTATTCTCATGGTCCACCAATGTAAGACGTATCGGAATAGTGATACGCTGCCCTTGATCGCAATTAATAGTGCGATGATGCGATGAGTTCCAGGTTGTACCGGAACAGCGCTTGCCTGATTCTCTTGTCGATATTCGAGCCCCATGAGCCGATGGAACAGTGTAGGGAATTTTCCAGTCACAAGAAATTGAGCTAGATGGATTCGGGATATCCAAGCTGCTAGAGATATCGATCTAGTAGAACCATCATTGACCAAGGGTAGATTGTGTGGTCCATCACGAGTAGATTCACGTATTGCATCTATCAATAACTGATATCAGACACACGTCAGCAATGTCATCGTTTGATAGTTCCAAAACACACTGGATTGGATTCTTCCTTTCGCTCAACCTACCTTGATACTACTGCAAAATGTTGACATGATCCGATCATGAACAGGCCGGCGAAGATTTCTGGAAGACATATTGGAATGGACCATGGTCGATTGACTGCTACTTGCACGTTCCAACATTTGCTGACGCAAGGCTTGGTGTCGGCGTTGTCGATCGCTTCCCCGCAACCCTTCAGATTGGGACTCGACTTGTCGGTCCTTGCACGTCGCCCACCAATCCAATACCCACGTCGTGACCCCCAACACCACAAGTGCAGTCACAATCCGTCGCTTCCCCGCGTCGACAAATTGCAATCCCGTAGCCTGCATTCCCAAGGTACGACCTGTACGGGCAATAATCATGAGCACATAGAGCAGATAAGATGTGTACCATGATCCAGTCGCAACCCGTGATCCCGAGACATGCGGCTCTATGGCCGAGGCCAGGAGGGACTGAATGGCTTGCACATATCGAACATCTTTGGCCCAACTCAACAGGCTTTCGGTTATCAGGTGATTTCCATCCGGCCAGTCGTTCTTTTCTTTAGTTTCGTCACTTGTCATTTTCACAATTCATCCATCTTTCAATAATAATGGTATATTTGTGGCAACTTCGTGACCATTTGCGACAGTCGAGAGTCGAGAGCGTCGAGAGTCGTGGGAAGTGTAAAAGTCGAATCATTGGAATACAACCAATGAAATAGGCGAACTTGTACCTGGTACTCGCAATGTGTAGGCTATACACGAGAATTACATTTAACGGTTATCTTGCGGAAAGGCGCAAAATGTGGAGTTTCGCCGAATCGACTGCTTGAAAAAGGCTATATCGAGATCCGCCCGAAATTTCAAACAAACTCCGGTCAAAAAGTCAAAACATTTTCACAATCTCGATTGTCGTATTGAATCCATTGCATAGACTGCCAACAAAATCTATCCATCATGAATCAGGAACCAAAAGAAAAGAAGCAAAAAGTTAAAGCGGTCTCGAATGACCTGGGAGCCGATGAGAATTCTGAGCAACTGGCACCTTGGGCTGAGCGAGTAAGTTTGGATTTACAGCTTGGAGAGTTGTTGGAGTTTCGTTTGAAAAGCAAAGATACTATCACGACCAAGCTCTCAATCTAACTGTCTGTGGTTGCTATGAAACAGTGGAAGAACCAGCGTACTGCTTTTCATCTCTCTCATGTGAACCAAGTTCTCAAAGACCACGTCGACAAGCTCATTCCAACGGAAAAAGACGATGACAATGAAGAAGAATCATGCGAAGATAAAGGCAAATCCAAATTGAAATTTGTGAATAGAAGAGTTTTTGTTCCCTTGTGTGGAAAGTCTTTGGACATGAAGTTTCTCACAAAATTGGCAGATGAAGTTGTGGGGGTGGAAGGAATTCGATTGGCATTGGAACAATTCTCAGAAGAAAATCCAGATTTGAAGGTCAAGTTTGAAGGTACAGTGGATGGATTTGATCGATTTGAGGGTGAAAAAATTACACTGCTACGGGGAAACTATTTCGACTTGGATGATACAAAAGCAGGTGGAAAGTTTGGAGCTGTTTATGATCGGGGCTCCATGGTGGCCATCGAACCCAATCTCCGAGCCGATTATGTGGACACTCTGGGTAGGGTGATTGCTCCAGGTGGAAAAATACTTTTGGTTGTTCTGGAACGAGTGGGAGAGGAAGAAGCGGTGAAGAGGGGTCCACCGTTTACCCTTCCTGATCTTACAGTGCATGAACTTTTCGAGGGCAAGGAGTGGTTTGAGTCGATGTCAGTTCTAGAAGAATCAGATCAGTTGGAACGAAATCCGGAAGATCGTAAACGATATGATGGCCTTGACAAATTGTTGGAAAGGGTATATCTCATACAGGCCAAGTAAAATCAAAGTTCGATTTTCCTTCTTGTTTATTCTTCGTTCCAGATATTTACATCAGTACAATCATAGAGAGATATGGGAAGCTGCAAGGACGAGCAAGACCTAACAGTGTACTACGGTACATGGTAGTAGGGACTAGGGATCACAAATCGAATAATTTCATTTTACAGTTAACCGTAAATTGCTCAAAGATAACGGCTCAGATCTTAGAGCTTCCACGAAAGGCGCGAAATGGGATGGATCTCGGTATGACATCAATAATACCAATTCTCATCATCATAGAGTATCGTTCGGAATGCACACTGTCGAGCTCATAATCTGGTTTGTCATATCGAATCCATTCCATATACTGCTACACCAAGTTCACAGTTTATCCATTGTGAATCAGGAACCAAAGGAAGAGATCCAAAAAGTAGAATCGGCCTTGAACGAAATGGGATCTGACATGGAGAATTCAGAACTACTAGCACCCTGGGCCGAGCGAGTAAGTTTGGATTAACATCATGGAATATGTTTGAGTTTCTTGCGACAAGGACATCACCAAATTCTCCTTCTAATTGTTTTTGTATCCATGCCATTCTTTTTCTTCTATAGTGGAAGAACCAGCGCACGGCATTTCATCTCTCCGTTGTGAACCAAGTTCTCAAAGACCATGTCGACAAGCTTATTCCAATGGAAAATTATGGCGACAAAGGAGGAGAAGACGATAAAGACAATTCCAAATTGACATGTCTGAATAGAAGAGTGTTTGTTCCCTTGTGTGGAAAGACATTGGACATGACGTTTCTCACAAAACTGGCGGATGAAGTGGTGGGGGTGGATGGAATTCGATTGGCATTGGAACAATTCTCGGATGAGAATCCAGATTTGAAGGTCAAGTTTGAAGGCACAGTTGATGAATTTGATCGATTTGAGGGCGAAAAAATCACACTGCTCCAGGGAAATTATTTCGAGCTAGATGAAACAAATACTGGTGGAAAGTTTGGAGCCATTTATGATCGAGGTTCCTTGGTGGCTATTGATCCCAATCTCCGAGCGGATTATGTAGACACCCTGGGCAAGTTGATTGCTCCAGGTGGGAAAATACTTTTGGTTGTTCTGGAACGAGTAGGGGAAGAACAAGCAATGAAGGAGGGTCCGCCCTTTTCCGTTCCTGACCATGCTGTGCGTGAACTTTTCGAAAGCAAGGAGTGGTTTGAATCGATGTCAATTCTAGAAGAGTCAGATCAGCTGGAACAAAATCCAGAATACCGTACACGATATGAAGGCCTTGACAAACTATGGGAAAGGGTATACCTCATCCAGGCCAAGTAAAGAACGGTGTATAGTTTGAAAGATTCCGTCGTGTTTCGTGTTACAGTTATATTTACGGTTATTTGATACTTTCCTGTAGTGCGGTACAAGAGTGGATCACTCAGTACCACTGAGTATTAATAGTCAATTTTGCGGAGTATTGAAACGTTCCGGTATTGGAACACCTCGTAAAGGATCCAACGAGTCCGCCCTTGTGTTACACACTTTCTAGCCTCATGTCTCATTAGCCTCATCAACCTTGGTGGACGGTGGACACACATTAAGACAAGCAAGATGACTCTGGACGACAACAAGTCTCCTTCTCAGCCCTCCAAACAGGACACGAAAAAGAGGAACCGCGAGAATCCATCGTCGTCTCCCTCGAAAAAGAAAACAAAGTTCCCCATTCAGGGCAAAGCCGTGCCTCCGACCCACATTTTGATTATTGACAATGGTGGAGATACTCTCAAATATGGTTGGATCACCGACGACGAACCACGATTTTTACCCAATGTTACAGCCCGGTTGGCTCACCAGATTACCCTCCTTGTCGGCGACGAATTGGCCCGGGTCCAAAATCCAAACTCGCTCATCGCGGTGACTCGCAGTTTGGAACGTGGCTTGATCTGCAACATGGCCAATCAAATGCAAGTCTGGAAGCGTTTACTTGACTTATTGGGTGTAATCATTCCGCTACAAACCGAAGCTGCCACTGCCTTGGGCTGGAAAGCCTCCAAAAAGACCACCATGGCCACCAAAACGATTCCATCACATTCAATTGCAGTGTTAATATTGATTCCACCACATTGTCCTCGATTACTTCTCGATCAAATAACATTTGCCTGGCTGGAAGACTTTGGAGTTGCTCATGTGGGATTTGGGAATTCCACTGTTTGTGCGGCCCAACCCCATCCGACCTACCGTACTTCTTGTACTGTTGATCTTGGATGGAGTTCCAGTTTGATTGTACCCACCTTTCAAGGTCGTGCGATTTCTTCTCCAGCCATTCGACGATTACCCATTGGAGGCCGTCATTTGGTCAATATTCTCAAGTACTTCATGAGTTATCGCCAATACAATTTGATGGATCAAGATCATGTATTACGTGATGTGCTGGAACAGTTATCCTTTGTTTCATTACAAGTTGAACAAGATCTAAAACTAGCACGACAAAAACCATTTGGAAGGCGACTATTCGATCGAGAATTTGTTCTACCAAATTATCAAACAACTCATCAAGGGCAAGTTCAAATCCCAATCGCTCTACAAAAAGAGCTAGAACGTGCCGCAGCAGCCAAGACTTCCAACAACCAAGAACAAGTCCACGGAGAAGATGAAGAAGATGATGACGAAGATGACGATGATTATGAAGATGGGCAAGGAGATGATGATCATGAAGATGACGAGATTGACAGCGGAGAAGAAGTAAACGATGCTGAAATTCCAAAACGACGCCATGGTAAATCAGATGAAATGGACGAAAATGATGACGAGGAAGGGGGCGATGATGATGACGACGAAGATAAAACGCTGGAACAACGAAGAAAGCAGTTGTTGCAGCAACGAGAAGAAGAAGAACGCAAAAGACGACTGCAACAGGAAGAAGAGCAGATTCTCCAAGTATCGGTAGAACGCTTTACAATACCAGAAATCCTCTTTCGGCCTTCCGACGCTGGCTTGCCAATTGAGCTTGTAGGACTTGCTCCCGCCATCATTCAGTCGATCCAGGCGTGTCCCACACACTTTCATGCTGCTCTCTATCAAAGTATTCACCTTGTGGGAGGGATTTCAAAAATACCCAATCTCAGGGAAAGACTCGAGAAAGAGGTTAGGGAATTGGCACCCACCGAGTACCACGTTAGGATTGTTGCCGACCAAGGGCCTTTGGAACAGGCTTGGACAGGCGCAAAACGATGGTTATCGCAGGTGTCTTGCAACGAATGGAGTATCCCTCGTGACGAATGGGAAGCTGCAGGGAAGCGCAAGGCCTATGGACGATTACTCATGGTAAATGGTGGAGTCTGCGTCTAGCAAATATCCAACGTAATATGTTACCATTTTGTCATGAAAAGGAAACACTTTGTGCTACTCTATCTTGTATAGTGGCAACTGGCAAGGTGCCTTTCGTTCAAGTTCGTACCTTTCGTTGTCCTACATTCATGCTGAATCGCATACCGGTAACTTGTACCAGTATCGGTAGTACTGCCATGGGAATATGAACGACTTCTGCCGTTTGTGCATTCCAGTCAGGTAAAACGTGAGCTTCTACCATTGGAGCGACTCCACCGGAATCATATCCACTAAATGTCCCGTTGGCTCGAGGGGCCGATGGTGGCGGCACCGTTGGGTATTCTGTGGAACTCGAAGTATTCGGACCGTCGGGGTACCCCGATCCTTTTTTGTGGGGTTGTTGAGAATTCGGGAACAAATCTGTAAAATTGTAGATGGTGGCAGCTGCTGGAGGACATGCAAGATGATGGTAGATGCACCCAAATGTGGCAGCGTCTGGATCGGTGGTGCAACACCCATCGGTTAATAGTAGTTGCACATGCATTTGATGACCAACCTTGATGGCTCGACTATCATGGGAATCTCGAACCATAGATGGGAAATGCCAGAAACGATGAGCTGAAAGTGTGGGTTTTGACAAAGGGTGTCTTCCGGTTGCTTTCTTCAAATCTTACTGCAGGAAGTGGGAAGAATTGTAAGTGCCATGGTCGCCCATAGTCGAGTTGAGGCATGCGTGGAACTCCCATGCCCAACAGTTCCTGTCTAGATGGAACAATGATTCTCATTCCATTCGATTACTCTGTATAACCATTCGACTCGCTAATACCAACTTGTAGCCATTGTCTAGCAGCTCATTGGATCACATCTGTTGTTGTCCATATGCAACTTTCAATACATTCCACATTTCATCTATTGTTCTGATCCAGATGTGTGAAGGGTTCCGCCTCCGGTCGTCATGGGCGCTATCCATTCTACGAGTCTGTGACACGGCATGGATCGTTCGGGCCCATTCATGAATGGGTAGTACGGGTGTTGTCATCGGCGACTGATTCTCCTTGTGCGAGACGTTTCATCAAGGCTTCATACAATTGATCTTTGGCACCACGAAGACATTCCAGAACTGTGATTGAGATGTTCATGTGGGTAAAGAAAACAGGTACTCTGTTCAGGTCGTCCGTGTCCGCGACGAGAAAGAGGCGAACGTAGCGAGCGTGCCGATGCGCAGGTTGCGTACGTATGTGACAAAGAAACCACCCATGCCCGATGCCCAATCATCCTTTCAGGATTGGTGAATCCAACTTTTGTTTCGGCGTCAGCGCCAAAATGATGGATTTTGCATTTCGTACTGGTAGATTCCTTGGATGATGGGAGATGCCAAATCATACATGTAGAGTGAATGCCACCAATTCCATCTTTATTGACTTTTTCTCCCGATAGACTACACCAAAGCCACCACAAGCTCTGAAATCATCAAGTCTTTTAGCCCTTGTACTTTTCAGTAGAGAAGATTCAAACAGCTGCTCTATAATGACCATGTTGCGACGAGTACGCACGAGACCTGTTTGGTGTTTTGTGGGCTTGGCTCTGCTGGCAATATCCAGTACACCATCATGTCTTGGTTTTCATTCAACATTACCGACGCCACTGCTCGGGATCAAAATTAATTATGGACATCCGATGGGTACTGACTTTTCAACAGATCGACCATCGTCAAGCAAGAAATTGAAATTGGAATCAAAACAACGATGGAAGCCTCTTCTCATTACAAAGACATTTTTCGAAAGATTGGAATCCAGAAGTGGGAAAGATTACTCCTGGATTCGACCTTTAACCCAGCCAGTATCAGAACTTATGAAGTACGTGTCCACATTGATTCCTACTACAGGGTAGTACTCGGCTCGCACGAACTAATTCATTGTTCTCTATGATTATCAATACAGGCAAGATGTCATACGTCGAAGCAAGGTATACGCGTCAGATTGGACGGACGGTTTCAAGAATCTCAAGAAAGTGGTTCCTGCAATCCTTTTCCTTTACTTCGCTTGTCTCTCTCCGGCAATTAGTTTTGGAACAATTGCGTCACAACTTACTAACGATTCAATTGGTGTGGTCGAGTTCCTGTTAAGCGCTGGTACAAGTGGAATGGTAAGAACCAATGGACAAAGGCATGTTGCCACTGTCCGTGACGTGTTTCCTGACCTTTCATCATTGTCTTGGCTAGGCTTATGCACTCTTTTGTGGACAACCCATGGCTTTCATTGCTCCGACAGGGTTGACGTTGGCCTTCATATCAGGGCTTTACCGTTTTTGCTCACTGAATAACGCTCCCTTCTTTCCTATTTACTCCTGGGTAGGCTTGTGGACAAGCTTCTTTTTTACTCTCCTTGGGTTGGGTGGGTCTAGTACACTGATTAGGTTCTGCACAAGATTTACAGATGAAATCTTTAATGCCCTGCTCAGTGTCAACTTTATTTACGAAGCTGTCGCATCGCTTCGGAGAAACTTTGCTCAAGCAGATCCAATGAATTTGACCACTCCGTTTGTGGCGTTGGGAATGGCATTAATCACGTTCTGGTCAACGATGCAAGTCACTGCATTTGAGAAGAGTAAATTCTTGAACCAAAAAATACGAACCCTTGTGAAGGATTTTGGACCCGTGGTCATCTTTGTTACAATGTCATTCCTTAATACCCTACCAGTGTTCAAAAAATATGCGGTGCAGACCCTCTCGCTTCCGGACACCTTCCAACTGGCGGGAGGGCGACCCTTTCTCGTTCCCTTCAACTCAATACCACTGAAAGTCAAGCTACTTTGTAGCCTTCCGGCGCTTTTGCTCACGGCGCTTTTTTACATGGATCAAAATATTAGCGTGAGAGTCGTAAACAATCCGGACAACAAACTAAAGAAAGGAGCAGCGTACAACTTGGACATGGTGGCCCTTGGCCTGATTACAGGAGGTAAGGTTTTGAATATTTGACTGGATCTATCGATATCCCAATCCTTTTGCCAATGACTAACAGAAAATGCTTTTGACAGTCCTGTCGATATTTGGATTGCCTTGGATGTGCGGTGCGACGGTTCAATCAATGAATCACGTACGAGCCATGACAGATACCAAGTTCAATCCAGAAACAGAAGAGAGCGAAATTGTGGGTGTAGTTGAAACAAGACTCACTGGTTTTGTCATCCATGGTCTCATGGCGTCATCATTGTTATTGCTACCGTACATTCGATTAGTCCCGATCCCCGTGGTATCCGGTGTATTCCTATTCCTAGGTCGGAAATTGATGAGTGGGAACTCCTTCCTACAGCGAGTCCGAGATAGTTTCGTCGAAAGTGAGAGGTTGTCAGAGGACCATCCAATTCAAACCTTGGGGCGCAAGAGAATGGGGATCTTCACCGGGATCCAAGTACTTTGCTTGGCAGGTCTTTGGACTTTCAAATCAAACCCGTCAACTGCTATTTTCTTCCCCAGCGTCATTGGCTTGCTGATGGCAATTCGGGCAATGGTTCTTCCGAAAATATTTTCAGAGTATGAGCTGGTCGAACTCGGGGATCCCACGCCTAGCAAGCACCTGGATGATGGCTATTTCGATTAACTGTACACATGTTAATACATTGTTGGATTCGATTGATATTTCTACTTGTGTTGCCCGAACAGCTAAGTCAACATCGCATGCGTGAAATCTTCATTGGATACGAATAGGCAATCCGGATTACAACCTCGTCGTAAAGCTGATAGACATGCTTCTCGACACATCCCGACAACTGTCGCTCCTGATGCCTGTTGGGAATAGAGATGCCTTGCAATTTCCTCGATTGATACATCGGCATCCAGGGGTACCATGGTTAGGTATAGATTCAGAATCTTGGTCAAGTCATCGAAATTGGGCAGATCAATTTCAAAATGTTCCTGAAGGCGACCTGGCCGAAGAAGTGCAGCATCGAGAGCCTCCAATCGATTGGTACAGGCCACGACTATGATTTTACTCTTGCGAACATCACTCGAGACTCCGTCCATTTCGTTGAGTAAAGTCGACAATATTCGTGATGACGAATCATCTGCATCTCCCTCCGCACGATTGCACGCAATCGAATCGATTTCGTCAATGAACAGAATACAGGGAGCAGCAGCTCGGGCTCGCATGAACAAGGACCGTAGAAGTGCCTCAGATCCTCCAAGCCATTTATCCAATACATCAGGTGCACGCACTTGGATCATTGAAAGTTCTAGAGATGTTGCTAAACATCGGACAGCAGCTGTCTTGCCACATCCAGATTCGCCATAGAATAGGACACCAGGAGGTGGATCTATCCAGAATTGCATGGGTTCGGCGGCGCCCTCGTTGGACCCTTTCAAGAACATTTTCCAAGGCATGACCACCTGACGAAAGATGTCTCGCTTTAACTTTTCGTAGCCACCAAAAGACTTCCAACTCTCCTGGTAAATTTGTTTCCAATCCAATGCAGAATCAAAGACTGTAGACTTTATCACATCCAATTCCGCTAATTGAGAGGGTATACAAGATCGAGTGGCCTCTTGCAAGTCCTTCCATTCTATTGGTGCAGCACTTGGTTCATTGCCTGGTGAATTTCGCGCCCAGCATCGAGTCAAAGCATCTTGATGTACCCGTACCAAGTCAGCGGCTACACATCCAGCAGTATTATTGGCAAGAACTTCTGACCATGCCTGACGTGTGGTCTGATCAGGTCCATCGTTTCGTAACAAATGGTTCCAGATGGCAATTCGTTCCTCCTGAATCGGTGGCAACATGGCAATTTGTTTCTCGAGACGACCATTCTTTCCCAATCCTGGGGGTAGTTTAGATTCCACCTGACAGATTCCCATAATAAAACACTGGCTTTGATATTCATCAATGGCTTGTACGATCGCATTGTATACCGCCGTATATTCTGCATCAATTTGCAATCCTTCCTCACCGCTATCCTCCCTTTCTAGAAGATGTAAATCGTCAAGAATCCACAGGGTAGCCGTTCGAAGACTTGGAACGAGAATGTTCTCAAAAATATCGGATTCTGTGGTAGCTTGGAATAGGAGCTCCTGTACCGACAAACAAAATACCGACCCATGGGTATAGTCACCCACTGACTCTAGTGACGATTGGTTTTGATTGTCGTCATTTTGATGCTGAAGCATGGTATAGGCAATACAAGATCCTAAACGAGATTTTCCAACACCCGGAACTCCAGTCAAGAGTATTCCCGTCGGTGCAGCTATCTTTGGATTCATTTCCATGATCTCGTTGATCTGGACAAGTAAATGATCATATCCTGGAATGTGAGATTCCCAAATGGACTCATTGTCCCTTGAGATAGCTGCTGGATGATCTGAAAGTCGCGGTTGTGGGAGTTCCATCTTAACGATGAAATGGTCTGTATTCAGAGGAAGACGGTACGCCCTTTGGCTTGACGGGGCGCTTTGTGATGGCGCTCCTGCGAAAGATTGTTCTGCTTCTTCTTCTTCTTGGTTTGAAAACTCGAGTCGGGATACCTGCAAAACTGCAAAGGCAGATTTACAAGCAAGAAGTAGAATCGAATGTTGTTGGACAAGACGTCCCAGTAAACAGTTTTGAATGACATGTAAAAAGGCCTCGTGTGAAACCTCCTTTTGGAATTTCCACAACTCTGGATCCATGTAAATACAGGAAAGATAAACCTCACCACATTGTCTTGGGAACTCATGCACCTGAATCAAAGATAGATGCCATGATTGTTTTTGGGATGGTAAAAAACTTGTCGAATATTGAGGTTGCATGAGAAGTGGTCCGAGTTTCACGAATTTCACAAAGTCGCCTTTATGACTTGCACATTGTTGTTCCAACACGAAACTTGTTCTTGTTGTTGTTGTTGATGATGATACAGTAGTTTCAAGTTGATTCAAGAATTCAAAAAGCACAGGGTGAATGCGAACAATATTAGCGGCATCGTCACATGAATCCTCCTCCACTGGAGATTTCGTAGTCTCCAAAACAATCGATGCTAATGGACAAGATGGTAGGAAAACGTGGATGACACAACCTTTATTGGATTGTTGGGGCGACCCATCGAATTGGTCCTTCAGACTAGGTGAAATCTCTGACCATTCTAGCCATGCTTGATCCATATTGACATGGATGGAAGGAATGGTCAAATGAGTTGGTGATTTGCTATGTGATGTTCGTTCCTTGTTGGCGTCCATCAGATCAAAATAGTCGTATCAGTCAAACGCCGAATTACTTGTAGCCTTGGCTTCGAGACTATTACATGTAAAGTAACTCGTTTGCCTCACAATAACGCTTCTATTACTATTATTATTATCATTTGTGATTTCACGAGTATTCTTGAAGGAAGAAGGTGAGTAGTGCAAAGGCCACCAAATTCTGGACAGTGGTTGGCATTAACAAGCAAAAGTTAAACATGAACATTCCAATCAGAAACATAATCAGCATAGACGTCGAGCCAAAGACGGGCCATAATGCCAAATGGAATGCAATCGAGGATAGAAGAATCAAGACCATGACAGCATGCGTCGTTTGAGGATATGTCTTGTAGCTAATTTTCTTTTTTTGTAATTTTCCCGCATACAATTCGACGTAGGCTTTTAGGAACAATATGGCTGTTTGTTTTGTTTGGTCCAAACCCCAAGGAAAATTACCGAAAGGAAGCAAAATCTTGGTGAGTAATCATATGGATGATGATCCATCATTGATGGATTCATTGCGATCAAAATGCTTCAACGATCTTCCCATAACTCACCAACGGTAGTAGCCAAGCCAATTTTGAACCATTCATGCCGAATATTGGGATCATTCATCAGTTTTGAGTATGCCTGAAAATAATGGAGTCCCCACAGCGCCAGTGTCATGTAAAACATGCGCCACAAAACATTGAGTGGATGCCAGGTTGGAAGCACCGCTGGCTCGCCGCCGCCACTATAGGGATTTTGGACCCCCGCAGAGGGTCGAAGAGCACTCATTTCAACATCTGTCATTGTTTATATACGAAAGTAGCACGCGGAAGGAGCGAGAGAGAAAGAGGGGGGAGGTACTGTGAATTGTTTCAATGGACAATGCCTTCTTGTCGTTCGATGTCCTGGATCATTGCTGAGTCCCGCGGAAGTAGGACTGAAAGTGACTGTTGGCACAGGTACCCAGGTATCCAGGTACACGTATATCATAGATCGTGTGATGAGAAGTGAGTCCCACATGATTCAATTACACTCAAATTTCAGTCAAACGACTCGAATTGCAGATGACTTGAATGTACTTGGGTACCTGGTAGATGTGGTGTACCAGGTAGGTAGAAAAATTAGGGATAATTAATCGTTTCTGTTAATTAACAGACGCCACCTGAAACCAAACCTGACATCTCTAACTAAGTAACAGAAAAAAGGACCTCATGCTTGTACTAGTAATTTCGCAATTTCACTGCCAGTAGAGAATGCGAGTGGAGTGGCTCTACTGTGTGATAGATGAAAGGACCGGTAAGACCTACGTTAGTATATGATAGATCACGCGGATCAAGGACCTCGCACGTCTGCAGTTCCACCGTTTGCTTCCCATCCGAGAAGCGAAGATTGAAGATTCACTGACAGTAGTGAAGGGAGAAGTTTGACATGAAATTAAGTGAACCACTGTTCTTTGTTGTGTCGTGCACGGGAGTTTTCGGCATGTCGCAACGCACCAAACCACAAAAACTGCCGGAACTACTGGATCACATTGCATTGACGAAAGAGGAGTGGAAAAAGTTCTTGCGTCCTTTTGTTTCCATCGACACATGGAAGTTGAACGGTTTCAACTTTTCTGTCGCTCATCACGATTTGGGGAGGCCGAGTAGCTTCTGTGTCCGTAAAAGATGCTATTGCCGTCAAAGCGAACTCCATTTCCCATTGTAACACTTCTGATTCTGTTCTTGGTGAACATCGCGCATTCGACCGAAAATGCTGACAACACGCAAGTTCCTGGTGGGAACTCGACGTTGGAAGGAGATGACTCAATATCCGCGTATGACAACAATGAAGAAGTAGAACCGTCTTATGCCGTCCTCTTTCCGAGCTTCACGCTGACTGTTGGGATCGTCATCTTTTTTGTTCTCTCGAGATATCTCAAGGCATTACCATACACTGGGGTAATGTTTTTCGTCGGGACATTAATGGGCATCACGGCAGCTTTGAGTGACCACTTTTCACACATTGGACAATCAGTGGCACTTTGGGTGAATATTGACTCGGAGGTACTCTTGTTGGTATTTCTTCCAGGTCTCATTTTCAAAGATTCCTTTGGACTCGATGCTCACTTATTTCTTTATTCAATAAACCAACTCCTCATCTTCGCATTTCCCTTGGTACTTGCTGGAACTGTGTTGGGAGCCTTGATTGGTTACTATATTTTCCCGTTTGGTTGGAGCTTTAATTTTGCCATGACTGTTGGAGCTATTTTAGCTGCAACAGACCCAGTCGCCGTCGCTGCTCTGCTCGAGCAAGTGGGAGCACCCCCGCGCTTGAAGATCCACATCGCTGGAGAATCGCTTCTCAATGATGGATCAGCCATCGTCTTCTTTTCCATCTTTGCGGAAAGATACTTTCAAGAGTTCAATATCGAAGGCGTTGGCCAAGAAGTGGATGTGAAGAAGGGTATCGCCATGTTTTGTCAAAAAGCGTTTGGAGGTGCCGCGCTGGGTATCTTCTTCGGTCTTTCGATCCTTTTTTGCCTCTTTGTCCTCAATCGTCGGTTTAGTCGAGAAGAAAATGTCGTTCAAGTTACTGCAGTTTTTGGTCTCGCCTATCTCAACTACTACGTCTCAGACTTCATCTGCATGACGAGTGGAGTTATTGCGACAGTATCAGCTGGTGTTGTCGTCAAATTGCTGGGACGGGCCACAATCAACGACCTGAAACTACTGGAGGACTTTATGACACTGGTTGAGCATATTCTAAACACAATCCTTTTTACTCTTGGTGGTGCTGTTTGGGGAGCTGTCATTGCAACTGGCGAAAAGGGTGGCATTTGGGGTGCTAAGGAGTGGGGATACTTAATCCTCCTCTATGTCCTCTTGCATGTCATTCGCATTGCACAATTCGTTGCGATATATCCCATAACCGTTCGAATTGGGCTCTCAACAAACTGGCCTGAAACTGCTTTTCAAATTTTCGGTGGCCTTCGTGGAGCACTTGGTATCGCTTTGGGCATAGCCTTGGACAACAAAATCTCGAAAATCACCGGAGGAACAGGTGACACTGTTGAGGAAATCCATGGCCAGCAAGCTGTTGGCATGCTCGGTGGGATGGCATTCTTGACGCTTGTCATTAACGGTGTCACTGCAGGACCATTTCTGCGCAAACTCGGACTAGCGGAGACGTCAGAGGAACGGTCGCGCATTGTCCAAGCATATCGGCTTCGATTTCGTTCTGCGTTGATTGATGAAATGGTTAGGCTTTTGTGCCAAAACAGATTTCAACAGCTCAACTTTGCCCTAATCAAGTTTCATGTGCCATACCTGGCAGACTTGACCAAGACGCAGCTTATGCAGGCTGTCGACAAGCACAAATCAACGATCCCTCCTGAAGAGTATGCCCCTCCAAATCTAATGAAGATTTTGCCGTACGTGGTCGACGATGCAGCCGGACCTCGTCATCAGGATATAAGAGAAATTGAAGAGCAACTTATCAAAGAAATGGAAATTCAGCAACGAAACGCAAGACTTGCAAAACGGGCAAGGAACCGACAAAAGAAAAGGAACAAACAATTTTCTACCAGCAATCTGAGGTACATGATGGAAGGAGAGCTTTTGTCGGCTCAGGAACTAAGAACTCTTTTTATTGATATACTGAGGTCCACTTATGAGGGCCAAATTGAACACGGCGAGTTAGACGATGCGCATATTCTTGCGGTGACTGTAAGTCAAAGCTTGGACATGGCCCACGATAGTGTTGCAAAAGGAAAGCCTCTCAAGGACTGGGAGTATTTGAATCAGCTCTTTCAACCACTTGTCGGAACGGCAACACGACTCAAACATGTCGGAATGTGTCTACTCTGTAACAAGTCGGTCGCTAGGCGTGGGCACTTGGGGCTCCATGCTCATGTAGAAAACATGTTCATTGAGCGCTCGATCAGTTTCATGGCAGCACATGAAACAGCTCAGGCTGCCTTTATGGCTGAATTGCAGGATGCAGATAGTGAGCTGACAGAGGCAGCTAAGGTCGTTTTAGAAGAAAGTAAAATGGAATATGAAAAGGCGGAGGCTGCAATGAAGATATACTCACCAAAGACGAGAGAATTGGCCATTTCTCACAAATTTTGCAAGATTCTGTTGACAATGTCAGTTCACTATGTGGAAAGACTAGTCACATTAGGATTACTGAGAGAAGCGGAGGCAGAACCGATTGTTGAAGAAATTGAGGAACATCTCGATCATGTAATCGCTTGCAGTCTTCCAGATCACCCGGGTGAAAATGAAATCTCGGCCATAGACGAGTGCAACGAAACATATCCGATCATGGATGGTGAAGGTGATGATGATGATGATGACGATGATGAGGATAGCGTGAAGTACGATGCACCCCTATCTGATACCGTGGACGTTGAGTCGGACACCAGGGAGCGGATTTTCGAAGCATGATAATGCTGGAATCTTGTCGGATTCCCTGTTGGTAGTTGGCTTCTACCGGTAGTGAGCCTGAAAGGAGTGGAAATAGGTGTAGCTACTATAGTAGAACGATTGACTTACAGTTAGAATATGCTAAATCATTGTGATGATATGTCGATAGTTCTTAGTAACGGTTCAGGAATTACTACCGTACCATGTAGTACAACCGCCTGTCAGTCACTGCCGTAGCCGGTGACGTGTTTTAGCGCAGGCGCGCCGTGGCTTGGTCCGATCGAAGAATCTACGGAAAACGATATCTTTGATTGCCCCAGACCGCTGACGATTGTGACTTGTTCGAGGGTCTTGTTTACATCCTCACATTAAAAACCACCTCGCTGCACTACTAAAAATATCTGTTTGCAAATGAAGCTCTCTCTTGCGTCTTGCTTGCTGGCATCGAGCCTCTCTCTTTGTTCGGCGTTTGTGGTTCAGCCACAGATTGCGACTGCCAGAACATCCGTCGTCTTGGAAGCGAGTCGAGCTGCCAGTAAGGTTGCATCTCGAACCAAGTGGCTAGAATCACGTGGTATCTCTGCTGGTGCATCAACAGAGACGGAATCAGCTGAGAGCAGTGGTATTTTGAAGAACGATCAAGGCTTGGAATTTGTCAAGTTGGTCCATCCCGGTGGAGCCTCGGCTGAGATCTACCTGTATGGAGGTGTCGTCACTAGCTACAAGGACGCCGACGGTACAGAATTTATTGCGGTTCGTCCCGATGCCAAGATGGATGGATCCAAGCCCATTTCTGGAGGATTGTCCCATTGCTGGCCACAAGTAAGTGACAGATGCCATTTTTTGTTTTGAGATTTCAAGAGAAAATCTCACAGCCTTTGTAATTTCCCAATCGCCAAAATAGTTCGGTCCTGGTGCGATTCAACAACATGGCTTTGCTCGTAACGTTGCTTGGGCTGTTAAGGCATCCTCTGCAACAACAGTCGAGTTGGAAATGGCTCCGTCAGATTACACCAAGGCAATATGGGATAAACCCTTCCTCTGCACCTTCGCCGTCACGCTGGAGGACAATCAATTGAAAACCAAGATGGTCGTCAACAATGTTGGTGCAGATGAGTCTTTTGATTTCCAAGCTGCTCTTCACTCTTACTTCACTGTATCATCATTGGACAAGCTTGAAATCACTGGATCGTTCGAGGGCAAGGAATTCTTGAACAAGCTCGTTGGTGACGGTGGTGAAATGCAAACTGAAACACGTGGTGCCATTACGATTACTGAAGAGTACGACCGAGTCTACAAAGGAGTCAATGATCCTGTATTAAAGGATGCCGGAACTGGCAAGGCCGTACGTAGTCACTTGAGGGGTTGGTGACCAAAATGGATCATGGAATGAGCATCTCACATTTTTCCCTTTTTCGTTTTTTCAGCTGAATGTGGTGAATGATGCTGGATGGGAAGATACTGTGATATGGAATCCTTATGGAAACGAGGGAATGGGATACAACAACTTTGTTTGCGTTGAAAGCGTGAAGGTGAGTCATGGAGTCCTTGTATCATACACATAGTCGATGAAAAATACTTATCCACCTTCGATTTCTTTTCATTTCATTTTGTTCCGGTAGTTTGATCCTGTAACATTGGCTGCTGGTGCGTCGTGGGAGGGAGTCCTGGTTTTGAAGCCTGAGTCGCTGTAAGCTTGTTGGCCATTGCCTATTTGAGTTCATTAACTGGCTGTAGTAATACACGTTGCATCAGAAGTATGAAAATTATATTAGTTGGTGTGTCGGGTACTACCGATAGGGATGTCAATGCATACCGTACCTGGCTTGTTCCGCTCCAACGCATGAACTACGTCACACTTAGCAAATAGTGGAATGTCTTCATCCAACCAGAACAGTCCTGTGCAGCCGTCCTTCGGCGACGAGCAAGAACCAAACGTATCTGAATCGCCGTTGTCCCCACGACACAGAACACTTGTCAAGGAAGCAACGACGTATCGACACTTTTTGTAAGACTTCCTATTGTGGTGCTGTCACTCACAGTGTGTCCTGTGGTACAGGTGGTTTAGTTATTATAGAGTTGGAAGATTCTATTGCAACGTTTCATTCGTTTACTAATAAAAAGAAGAAATCGACGAGAATAAATGGATAAGAAGACCATTATTATTCAAGGAACTGAACATCCCTTTCAAGGCTTGCAAAAGTTGCTTGGTGGATTTTGCCATCCCAAGAAAGCTGAGAACTCTGATGAAGACACAATAACTGACGGAACACACATCTCTGAACCAGATCTCACTTCTCAAGTGCACACGGACGATGGCATCCGCGCAGAACAAGAACAAGAAGGAGAAGACCAAGAAGTAGAAGTCCAATACGAATATGTGGTTTCACAGTCACGAGCTGCTGTACTCCAATCTGATACAGGCGACGACAGCAACGAAGACGAAGGAGAGGAAGCTACATTACTAGATTCAACGAAACTATCTCCTGACGGTGACAAGCAACCTGAGATTATCGCCACAAGTCTGAACCGAAGCAAGCGGGTTGGACGAGGCCTGGGTGTTGCACTGGTGGCGATTCTTGCAGTACTTGCAACACTGTTTACACTCCATCGGCTTGGATACGATCTGGCGTATATCACATTTACATCATCGGATGCATCAGATGAATTTTCTTCCAAACCTTTGATCAAAATTCAGTACAACACCGACAAGAAAACAGTGGCAACGGATCCTATCCCTTCCACGACAATCTCTGATGTTGACGATGACATTGAAGAACTCGAAACATTTGAAAAAACAAGCGATAAAGTCGACCGAGTAAAAGAAAAACTTGATGAGCTCAAGGCAATTGTTGCAGATATCCAAAGCGACTCTGAACTATGAGGCAAAACTGGCACGACTTTATGATCGTATACATCACATTTTTCCAGTATTTTTGCTGTCTGGGTTATAAAAGGTTTGCAATCCCACTACTATTGGTACTATTAAAGTAAACTTTTGTACAGAGTCTTGTTGTTTTCGACTGATCTTGCAACAATCGAAGTCTCAGATTTGTAGAAGGCTACATATGACGGATCAGAATCCTGGCGAACAAAGGTTCTAGATGCGTGCTGCACTTGTGCTCCATTTGGTGACCGTCAATATTTACATCTTGCGACCTCGACGCCCCTTGCTCTTCTCGCTGCTTACATCTGTGGGCGTGGGCGTGAGCGTGAGATGGCAATTGCAATTAGTGCTCCCACTTCTGCATTCTGCTTCACAAGCGCCATGTTGCTTCTTAGACTATCGCCTCCGGTCTTTTGGGCAACTGCTTTCAGGATGTATGGTGTTACTGCTTGCCCCGCCAGATGAAGCTCGTTGGCTTCTTTCAAAGCGGATTGTATCGCATTTTCAACATTGGCTCCAGCTGGATCGTGATTTGGAACGGCTACCAGCATACCCTGAGGAAGCTCCAAGGCTCGGCTCGCCCAAAATGCCTGTGCCACCTCCTCGGCACTATCGACACGAGCTGGGCAACTCACCCCAGAATGAGGTGAGAAAAATGCCGGAAACTCATCCGTTTGCCATCCCATGGTCGGTACACTGTTGGTCTCTAAAACCTCGAGGGTTCTTGAAATATCCAGAATAGACTTGATCCCTGCTGAGATAACAACAACAGGAGTTCGACCGAGTTCTGTCAAATCGGCACTCACGTCCATGGTGACTTGTCCATCCCTATGAACGCCTCCTATTCCACCAGTTACAAAAGTCGAAATACCCGCTAAATGTGCCAGTCGCATGGTCGATGCTACAGTGGTAGCACCCCACTGATGAATACTACTCGTACTCAGCTTGGCAATGGGTGGCGATGCCAACATCAATGGTAAGTCTCTCGTGGAACATTTCTTGGCTCGACCTTCCTCACCAGCACGAGCCAAATCTTCTAGCTCTTCTGATTCCAATCCTATTCGACATATCCCATCTTTAAGTGCAATCGTCGCCGGAGTACAGCCCTACAAAGGGAAAACGGAAATAGTCAAGAGAGGCCCGAGAGTGGTATGAGTCAACAAAGCAACTTATGCCAAATCTTGGACCAAAATGGAATCTATCATGTACCTTGCTTCGAAGAATGCTTTCGACTTCTCGTGCTAGCTCCAGGTTTTCTGGAAAAGGCATCCCATGAGCAACGATCGTGGACTCCAAGGCTACTACAGGCCGACCAGCATCCACAGCTTGTTGGACTTCTGGTTGAATATGCATGTATTTTTGGACGAGTAGATTTTTGGTTGAAGTGGAAGACAACATTCGCTTGGACGACCCTGAACAACCCTCTTTACTCGGAAAATAACGTAATATGAAGGAGGTTCTCATGAGTTTTCGATGTGGCTTCTGAAGTGCCAGCATCATAAAAATAAGGAAACAATTTTGACAGTGAAATGATCAACAAGAACTTTGATTGATGACGCCAATCACGGTTCCTAGCGGTCGCACCAGTACCAAACAAATCGCGGCACGCGGCAAGACCACGTTTAGGATCCTCATCTTTTACAGTTGTTATTTAGAAAAGGACTACCATCTACTTGCAGCTACCTTGACATTGTGCGGATCGCTCACTACTAGATAAGTCTATTACCATGATCTATCCTTCCTCCATGGGTTCAATTTTATCGTCGACACCGCTGGTATCCATGGTTTCATCGCCATTCGGAACGGTAGTTTCAGCTTGGACTTTGATACCCACGGCCTCTTTCCATTGAGAGCTATGACTTTCGGGCAAAGTATTCAATATCTTTTCGTATTGTTTCTTGATGGGTTCAAAATCTTTGGTCATCCTCATTCATCCAAAGTTGTAGAAAACGACGCTCGGGAACAATCTCAGTATTGTTGACTGCTTCGACGAGTTCTATCGAGACCTTGAGCAAAAAGTCTCGAGGCATGAGTAGATTGCCAAAACTAGCCCACTCATTGAATAAAATCAAAAGGTATTCATGGCAGGCACTAGTCATGGACCCTTTTCTTTTTTCTTTTTCGAGTTGACGTCGTCGTCGGCGGCATCCCCCTCCTTGGATGGCCCAGTCAGCCACGCCATCCATGTGGAGATGATTGTATCTCTCACTGCTCGATTCAACCGAGCCTTGTATCTTAAGATTGTCGGAACAAGACAAAGAAAGAATGATCGCTCTTCCCAGATATTTCCTGCCAATTGTACCAGGACTTTTCCAAATTTAGGAAATGTCACGGCGAGTGATGAATCTTGGGAGTTTCCGGGAAGACAGACATGAATGAGCAACCCTTCCAGTAATGCCACGACTACTTGATGGGGAGGAGAGTCATTTGTCAATGTCACGGTTGGACAGGACGGCCGAGGTAATGAATCAGCTACGGGTTGTAAATCCCCACCAAGGGCCACGCGCTTGTCAAGCTCGGCTTCCAACGATAGATGCATCAATAATGGTAGGTACCGACGTAGGCCATCAAATGGGATCATGGCTTCTAAAGCATCCACTGCCTCGGGGGCTACCAAACCAGAGTCAGGGACCAAATATCTTCGCCCCCGTACCGCACAAATATGAGTCGACCACTTGGCCATGTGCAAAAGCTGTAATAGCGAAGGAATCACCGAATGGGATGCTGGAATGCTTGTTCCACGAATAACATCGATACGAAGGGATCGCAGTACTCTATCCAGCAAGAGTCGAACAACAAATGGGTCGGCCAACAACATGGAGGCCAATGCCGGCATACTGAGGGTATACTCGTGCGTTTCGATAAGTTTTCGTTTCTTGGCGAGCGCTGGCAACGGAGTGATTTGTGGCGCTTTGGGTTCTTCTTCTCGCTTTCGCTTGAGGTCCTCATCTTCTGGATTTCGTTTCTTGAGCTCAATCTGGTAAAGCTTCTTGGCCTGAGGGAGAATCTCGTCTTTGAATACTTTTAATTGTCGTCCGGCTTCGCCACGAAACCATTGACCGGCTGCTCCTCGATTGTAATCGACACAATTCTTGAACATTAATTTAACGTCGGCGCTCCAATCTTCAATGGAAGTGTAGGTATTATGCTCAATTTTGTTTTCCATGTTGCTAATAGACATGGGTTTCTTGATAATCTTGCTGTAACCAGGTGCGATTTCATCCGTGACAGGATTCAAAAAGAGACTTTGAGGGTCGGACTCTTTCATGGCTTGTAGACCAGCCGTTATGATTCGATTTAATTGTCGCTGGAGAAAGGTTGTAGGCCTGACATCCGTGGTGGCGGTAGTAGTCCCTTTGGACACGGTATCATTGGACTTGTCTTGTTCCCCCTTCTTGGTGGTGTTTGTTGTCGTTGATTTTGCTGCAGTGGTTGCAGGAGGAGGATTCCCATTCGCATCAGCTTCCTCAACATCGGCTTGTTCCGCCTCGTAGATGGATCTAAGTGCTTCTTGTACCGTGAGTAGATCCTTATCACTAAACACTCCATTATTCACGGCCTCATCCAACACTCGTGCCAATGTATGCACATGAGTATAGACTTTGGGCAAGGGACCACCGGCGCTTAGGAGTATATCCGCCACAAGAGTACAATGCAAGTGGGTTCCCGTTAAAATCTTGGGAGCTTGAGCACCGTGATGGGCCATGAGCATACTCAATAGAGCATGAAGCAACTTGGGACGATAGGACGCGGTTCCACCAGATGTATCACCCAATAGTTGTCGTAATTGTGAAACAGCCTTGCCAGAAGTGGCAAAGGGACCCGAAGCAGACGATGCTGCTGCTGCTGATGGGGTTTGGGTGTTGTTGTTCCCACTACTAGCAACATTTGCCTTGCCCAACAAGGCTGTTGTTGTCGTAGACGATGTGGAAGACGCTGTGGCTCCCCCCGTGCCGGGACCCGTGGATATGGTCTTGGCCAATGCCCGACGTTGGGTTGTGAGAACGCGACGCTCCAACGCGGACGAAACAAAGAATTTTCCTGCAGAATCCATCAAGGCTTCGGTCGAACAATATTTTTCCACAATGGGATGGACGGTGCTATGCAACAAGGTCGATTGGACCAATTTGAGATATTCTTTCGGATTGTTGACAGATATTTCCTTGGTAATGGGTACTTTATCATCCCAATCTGCCTCCCAAACCAGACGTTTCAATAAGGGCGGCAAGGGTCGAAATATTTCGGCATGTTTGAGTTGTGGTGATTCGGGAGACTCTCGTTCGCCCAGGGCATTGAGCACGGCCAGTGGGGTTTGCTCTCCCAATTGTTTCAAAACGGCCCATAGAATGGGTCGAATCTCGGGTACGGTAGTAGCCGGATGCCAACAATTTTTTAACAAGCTGAGTAATGGTTCTTGACTACCCGATCCAATCTTGCGTATTTCTTCTTCCAATTGTTTTTGTAACGAATCGGCCACTCGTTTATGAACTTCAAACCGACTGACCCCCAAATGACCCAAAAAGGTCAATACCGAATCCGTATCCAACGATTCGACGGGTACATCGGAGGAGGGATTGGTATTACTATTACTCTCTGCCGCCGCCGCCTCTTCGCGAGACATGGTTCCAAAGGCTCGTGCAAACATGGAATGTAAGCTCCGTGTCTTTTGAAAGTTGGTAATCGTTGCCGCTGGATTTTTGGATCGAAGAAGAAGCTTTTTGACTTCTTTTTTTCCCGCCTGTCCGACAGAAAAGATGGGTGCCTTGTTTTTATCTGTCATTTTGTTTTTCTGATGAATACTGTATGTGTGATGAATCACAAATCAGATACTGCACTTCTGTTGATCGTCACTACTGGTAGCGTTTATGTAAGAAGACGGTGGCTTTTATTTATTCGAATGTGTCAAAGAATGCAGGTTTACCAGTAGTCCATCGAGTCAATCGGCACAACTGGCATCAAATTTCTGTTGCACCACCCATTCTATTCACAAAGGAGACTACTCCATTTCACCGGAAAGACATTTGGAAGGAAGACTTATGATAGGCAACGTCCTACCTGCCTTGCAACAGAAACACAGTCCAAGAAATACCATCGTCTTCCTGTTGTTGTATATGGTGTTTCCTTTGGCATTGACGAGATCTTTTGTCTGGATTCGACCATTTCATTCTTGTCGGACGAACGTCCTAGGTTACATACCCAAGAAAAGTCTCTCCATGTCTTCCTTCGTAATGCCCCCCACAGGTCCTAGTAGTGACAAGTCATCCAAGAAGTTGGTAGTGGTGATTGCTGGTCCCACTGCCGTTGGCAAGAGTGACGTTGCCGCCAAGTTGTGTGGACAACATAAGGGAATGATTATTTCGGCAGATTCAGTCCAAGCCTATCAAGGAGTACAAATTGGTGCCAATAAACCTAGTCTACAAGAACGTCAAGAAACACCTCATATTCTCATTGATGTCGCGGATCATACCGAGACTTATAATGCCGCCGAATGGACCCGAGACGCCATTCTTGCCATCGAGTCCATGTTGCATTCTTGCAGAAATGGTACCAACAACAATGAGGAGGAGGAGGAGGAAGATCCTGAGATTACGTCACGACGAATTCTCATTCAAAAAGAAATACTCCAAGCTCGTGCCAATAAGGGTTATAATGACCAGGAATGTTTATTGCCAGTCGTTTGTGGAGGGACCATGATGTATCTCCAATGGTTAGTGCATGGTCGACCCGATGCCATGCAACCATCGGCGGATGCCATTCAAGAAGCAGCCACCACTATTGCCAACTATCAAAGCACCAATGATTTTCCAGGAGCTGTCCAGTATGTGGGATCCAAGGGAGAAATTTTTCAACAACGCATTACCAAATTGGCTGGGAATGATTGGTATCGATTGCGACGAATATTAGAAGTGGCACTGACCATTGCGGATCGACGACAAGGAGAAGAAAAAGAAGAAAACAATCACAAGGATATTCTACAGTCCATTTATACGGGACAGCGATATGGTGGTCTTGGTACCATGGGATTTGACATGCGTTGCTTTTTTCTTTGTCCCAATGATCGCATGAAACATACCTCGATTGTCGATGAACGGTGTGAGCAAATGATTCTTCATGGATTATTAAAAGAGACATCGGATCTAAGTCTATCGGGAAGGATGCCAGACATGGCGGCCAGAGCGATTGGATATCGACAAACCTTGGATTATCTTGGCGATGCAAATGTAGTAACCAGCGAAGAAGATCGATTCCACCAATTTCTCAATGACTTTTCCACCGCCACTCGACGCTATGCTAAGAAACAAATGTCGTGGTTTCGCAAAGATCAAGAATTCATGTTTGTTCCAGTCGATTTGAGTTTATCCAAACAAGATCGCATGGATGCCACCACGACAATAATCCAAAACTATTGCAACATGTCTCGACAAGAGTATGAAACCAATCTGTACGCCAATACTGGCGATTCGGCCAAGTGTAAACAAACCAACGAAGAACAAGGCAACAAGATGAAATTCTATCAATTCCAACGACACATTCTGAAGCAGGGTAGCCCTGAATTCGAATCCGCCCTGTCTGAAGCCTTGGAATGTCGACAACGAATGCATGCCAAGAAACGTCGAGTGGATGACAACAACAATGACTCGTAACCACCAAAGGACTAGGTACTGCAACATCTGGCAAACGGTAGACTTCTCGACTCACTCGATCTTGGTGTCGGAATGACGTCATCAAACATGAACCACTCAAGATGTGACCATGGTTCACAAATGCACTCAGCGGAGTAACCAGTCAGCTGGTGATAGATGTGGAAATGATATCAGTACATCTTGCGCTGGTGATATGTGGTTTGCTAGGTGTCAGCGGGTTTACAACTCCTTGGTCATTATCCGCCACCAGATCTCGACGAAAAACTGTGGTGCTGGCATCATCCAAGGATAATGGGGACCTCGATTCCTTTCGAACAATGTTAGAGGCATCATGGGATTCGGATACCATGGGTCAAGTCCCGTCGGACGCCAGGGTTGCGGCGAATGAAGCATTCTCGTCCATTCTTAGCGCATCCGACAAGGGCGTCAAAGTGTTTTTTATCGATTTATTACTCCCATCCTACGACGTGACGCAAGGATCAGTGCTGTATGATGAAGTTCTTGCCGCGGAATACTGCATAGCCCTTGCGGATTGTCTAAAAGAAAGGTCGCTGATCCTTGTTCGTGATGATAAGACTGTAAACACAGTAAATCGCATTTTGAACCTTCGACAACGAAACATGCCTCCACTCGAAACGACGAATCCTATCGTTTCCATTGACAATGACTTGACGGACGATCAAGAGGAGCAGGAGGATGAAGAAAAAGATGATGTCGCAGATGCAGATGATAATATCGTTGAAAGTGTAGAAAAAGAGTCTACAAGCACCAGTGAAAACGATTTGTTCCGCCAACAGCTCATGTCATCATGGACAGGGGATGAAAACAGTCCATCACCTGAGAATGGAGAAAAGCGAGCACTCCCAGGCCAAGACACACCTCGTAAATCTCCTGCGATATCACCATCAAACTTGATACCTGAAAAGCGTTATAGACTTGGTAGTTTGTTTGGAGATGCAAGGATATCTGAAGGTCCAGACATGATTGAAAAAGTTGTGGAAGCTTTACGTGCCAACGCGTTACCGAACGACGATGAAGGAACGTTGATAATTTTATCTGCAATCACACTGGAAGAGATGGTTGCTGTCCGAAGCTTGGTGTCAAAGTATAGTGCTCACAAAAGGATTATTCTTGTAAACTGCAAACTCAATCCGATTCCAAAAGAATTATATGGCGCCGAAACAGTCTACAGTATTCTTCCCCTAATCGCCAAAGGCACCAATGCCAATTCCCAAACATCTCCAAGAGATGGTAAGGTCCTGCCAAAGGTGGTAGTGTTGCGGCGATATCCTGGAGACTGGCAGGTTTTTGTTGATGCTGGCAAAGGATTCAAGCTTGCCAAAACTGCTCCTAGCGATCTATCCAACAAACGTGGGCCTCCCATGAAATGGGTTCAACAATCGGTGCAAGATTTCATGAAGAGAATAATCTAGAGTATCGTCTACTTTAACCTATGCCATACCCGCCATGTTTCCGACTTTTGCCGGGCTTGACTCCCACTGGTTTTCGTGAAGTTGCTCGGTTTCCCTCGATAGTCAGAAACAGTTCCGCCATCTCCTTACCAAGTTCTTTGGCCTTGGATCGTTCCAGTTCCCAAGCTATGCAGTAAGGTGGGAGCTGGTAAATTGGTCTCGACTCCCAAGGACTCTGTGCTTCCTCAAAGTCTTGGTCATGGGTGGATTCAGACTCATCCTGAGCACTTGCTATAGCACTACTTCCTTCAAAAACAATTTGTGCCCCGTCAATTTTTTGTTGGCAAATTTCTGCAATCTGCGCAAAAGTCTCGGGTGTTCGGAGGGGTGAGATATCCACAACCACATCATCCATGCCGGTGTTTCCTTTGTGTAATACAATGGATGCTTGACCACGTGCATCACACAAGGATCGATAACTATTTAGTATGGGTGCTTCTCGTCGTTGGGATCTCCATCCAGACCCAGCAATTTCTAAAAATCCCTTTCGTCGGGCTTGATCAAATAAAAATCGTTCCTCTTCATTCAAACGATGTGGCACACCCCTGGATCCCGTTCCTTTTTGTTTTGCTGGTTTGCCCCAACTTATTCGCTCCACATCATTGACTGTTGGTCTCCAACAATCCATTCGAGCTTGCCAAAATTCGCCTTGTCGCAACGTTTCTGTAGACTTGCTGCGTTCCTGGGAAAATAATAATATACTTTTCCTCGAAGCAATATTGCTAACCTCAAACGAATGTACATTGTGAATAAGAATGAGTCCCCATGACAACTTGATCATTCTCATGAAGTACAAGGAAATCATTTTGCCATGAAAATGAGTTTTGCAAGATATGCCATCATTCATTCCCACGTCGTCGGTGACAAACGAGACAGACAATCAGTAGGTCGTCAAAGTCCAGCCGTAGCGCGCACAGATCGAGTGTCCAATTCGATCAGTGCTGACTAACAGAACTAGCTTGACGAAACTAATTGCTTCCAAATTATAAACTAAATTTACGGATTGTGCTTGTCTGCTTTGAATAGTATCCGGAAGTCGATGAATTTCCACTTGAACCAAGATGTACGATTACCAATAGTAGTTGCCATGTTAGAGGTCGTGCATAACACAGGTGTAGAGGACTAGTTCCGAATGGACGGGTTCCGAATAGTCCCAGAGTTTCGCCTCTGGTGGACGGCCAGACGCGATTGTGAATCATAGCATTCTCCACGGTGAGTCAGTCCCCTTCTACAGTTAACGGTACCGGTGGTTATCTTCGACACGTTCGAACGAATGCATAACCGGGTTCCTGCTATTATTCGCGAAATTTCGGCCATGAATCATCATCATCATCAATCATCACCTGTGTCATATCTGCGATTGCACAACACTGGTCCCAGTCAACTGCCCTGTTAAATCACATTTGTTGTTTCAACCTTGTTGGGATTAATCGGACAATTATTCTCTCCCAAAAACCACTTTCATATTAATATCTCATTATGGTTTGGGGAGCCATCAAGAACGCCATTGGTCTGGGCAACCCAACGTTACCCGAAGGTCCAACTCGACTTCCAAGTTATTTCCCCGTCGAACCCAAGGGATGTGAAAAACATGCCCAAAAGTTGTTTAACTGTTTGTCGAATGAGGCTACGGCCAAGGCTCGTGATATGGAACGAACTGGTCTGTATCAACCCTATTTTTCCGACGTGGAAGCCAGACCTACCGATCCGCAGGCGGCCAAAGCAGTGGCGGAAGATCCTACCAATCCAGAATTCCCCAAGCCTGGTGACAATCCACTGGATGAATGCCGTACATTCATAGCCTTGTATCAACAATGCTGTGACAAGAAATTGAAACAAAAGAAAAATTGGATTCTAACGGAACATGTCCGAGTTCAAGAAGAATATCGTTACCAAGGAAAAATGACGGAAGACGCGCCCACAGCGACCAATAAAGGCTCTTAAAAAAGTTTGCCATATTCTAATCGAAATCTATCAATAGTTTTATTCCCCCTTTTTCTTGTTTCACTTAGGATATTAGCTTTTGAATTAGAAATGCGGCTTCCAATACCACAAGGATGAGAATGGGGTTGGTGCAAAATTCGGACAGGAAACGATTGTTGGAATAAACTGGTAACGAGACAGGTATGTTCTTTTTCTCGGAACATACTTCATCTGTCTCGTTGGCGAGTTCATTGTTGTCACTCACCGACTCGGAGGTTGCCTTTTGGACCCACCGACTTACTGCTTTGACAAGTTTCTTGTCTTGGTTGGCCTGATTCTTTTTTTCTCGTTCGATTCTTGCCAACAGTTTGGAACCTTGCGAATGCTCAAGCTTGACTAGCCGTTTGGCATCGGCCATGGCATGGGGCCACTTGGACAAGCCTATTTGAGCATTGACACGAAGGAGCAGAGCGGTTTGAGCGGAATCACAGAAAGGCCCTTCCTCGGGATAATGAAAGGTTGTGATCGATAGTACCAAGGTGCAAGCCAGAACAGCCGATTTCAAGTAGTTGGAGCGATGCAGAGTATCGATTTCCGCTTGCTGCAACAAACATCGAGTCAAATTTAAGAGAATACGTGATTGCAAGTGATGTTCATCCGGTTGGTGGATGGCAATCAAAATATCCGATTTTTGTATAGTCATCTCTTGCCCCGACTCAACATAGACCACATCTGTAGAATCATTCTCCACACAATCGACTTCGGCAATTTTAGGATATCCCGAAACCGAACAAACAACGGAACTACCGATAGTTATCACACTTGACAATTGTAGAGCCATTTCATAGTACGGAATGGCAGATGTTGGATCTCCTAGTCGCAATAGTTGGTCACCTCTATCCTTCCAGAGACTGATATCGGATTCCTGACCATGGTTGGTGAGATGTCTATGGGTTGAATTGTCACTTTCAAAATCCAAAAGGGATTGGATTTTTTGGCGATCCAAAGTTCTTTCATCATCATTATCGTTAGTTGGTTTGGATGTCAATACCGGTGAGACCAAGAACTTGCTGCTGTTGGATAGTGGCTGGGGAATGCATGGTTCCCATAATAGGCAAACCGATTGACCATCATCATCATCTTGTATCATGGCAACCATCGCTCTGCCTTTCGGTTTCTCGGCAGAAGTTCTTGGTGCTCGAACTATCGACCCAACTTTGATCGAAGTTTCCTTACAGTTAGGCGCCGAACCTTTACTATCTGTCATTTCGTCTTCCATAGCGAATGTTGTGGACTACCGGTAACTGTGATAGAGTTTAAGAGTACTAGTCCTATGCTTGAGGGAGACTCACGATATCTTCCACCCGGATATCGTTTTTTGGGACGAGAAAAAAGCGTGGCTACGAAAGTACCGGTACCTACCTCCACATAAGTAGCATGGACCGCTACCGGTAGTTTGAATCTACTAATAAAACTGCATTTCCATCATATATTACTTTATAGAAAAAGACACATACGCACATACAACAAGCACAGCCTCGTCGATTGACATTGCCACTGTCGAGAGTATAAGTACATTGTTACTGATCCAAGTCCAGTTTGCTGGCTACCTTGGTCTACACTCGTACATTGCGACTATTGCTTAAAATCAATTCATACTTGAATTTCTATTTTTATACTGTTGACCATATTACTCCCAATCTACATTTGGTCGTAGACCTTGGTCCCATAACGATTGTAGCTCCTTAACTGATTTGGAGAGCAAGAGTTGTTCATTGTGTTCACCAATTCGTTTGGTTGCCACTTCCCCCGCGGCATCGACCACTTTGGTGGACACTAACGATACGGTTGGGAATGGTGATCGCTTTTCATATTGCAAGTTATCTGGTTCACCATCAAATGCCCAATCTGGATGAAATGGTGCCACGATGACGGAATCCATGAGATCCCACGTCTCCTCCAAATCAAGGAACCAGTCGTAGAAATCACCAAACTCATTCATGGGAAATATCACAAAGAAAATAGCAGCGGATTCAATACTTGGATTTTCGGCCAGAAAACCTTGAAAGCGTTGACCTACATCCTTGACAACATTGGAGTATAATGATGGTGGATGGTTTGGATCGACTAGGAAAATTTGTAACGCCGTGGGTGTTTCCACTGATGCTCGAGCCCATGGACAAAGTTGAAGTGGGACAACAAAATTTCGGCACCAAGCCCAAGTTTGTTGTGCATCTAGTGGCAGGGTAGCAGCATTTGATCTTGTCTCTATCCATTCCTTGTCCCTTTGTTGCCAGACACTAATTTGCGAATCTTCACTGGTGGTGGCAAGCCGATGTTTCGTCGATGGCGTTCTAACCCAAAATCGACCTTGACTCGGGGTAAACGCCTGACACCCAAACAGAGATGGGAGAAACCAAAACAGGAGGATCACTGATGAGAGAAGGGGGAAAAGTCTGTTGGTGCAAGCGGTGCTCGACATGGCAGACATGTGATGGCCTCGGAAGTGTGACAACTTGTGGATCTGTTCTGGCTTGCTGTGATGAGGTGTGACCCTGAGTTTTAACGGCAAATCGTCGTACAGTTACCCACTAATAATAACTGTAAAATAACCGAAATTTATAACCCGTGAAGACGTACAAGTAGCGAACGAAGGAAGCGTGATGGATCGTTTCTACTTTTATTTTCAATCGGTGCCATGGGACGATGGGACGCTCTCAAGCCAGACGAAAACAGTGGTTCGCAAAGGAAATCAAGTAATTCAGTAGCAAAGCGGCCTTATACCCAGAACAAGCAAACACACAGTGGAACCATCGACAGGGATAAACAACCAAGACCATGGACCATCGATTTGACGGAACAGCTTCGATTCCATCAAAAGCAAATAAACGAGGTCAAGTTGGCATCCGTTTTTAACCAAATTCGGGACTTGAAACCAACTGTAAATACAGAAACTTCTCGGGAGAGTGCATCACTTGTCCATTTGGTTCGACTTGTTGAGATTTGACGATGAAATCATCCAGAGTACTGTCCTGAACCTATTCTGTGACAAAGTTTCGGATTCCAAAAATAGTTTGCAGGAACAAGAGCTCACAGAGTGTATTGGAATACTTTCTGAAAAAGCGAGATCTAGAAGTGCCACGTCGCGTCTTTCGTTGCGATGTTGGATAAAACTGACTTCTATTCATGCGAACGAGCTCCATGCAGAAGACACGGTGCAACAATTGGTCGGCCCCGTCTTCGTTCCAGAGCTGCAAGCTTGTCCGGGCATGGAGGCGACTCAGATTTCAATTTGTGATACAATTCAAAGACTTCTTGTATATCCACGCTTTGCATCCGCCATGTTGGCTCCCTTGGTTCAAGATGTTTCGTGCAATGGCGACGAAGAAACTATGCCAAATACTATTCGTCGACATTTGTTTCGATCTCTTCAGAACATTCTTTTTGCACAAGCCCCATCCTACTCTCTCAAGGCTAAGGCTTGCTCAACGCTAGCTAAAATGATTGAAACATCTCAAACTACCGATGAAGGGAGAAATGCCACGATAACGGCTGACATAGACCAGAGGAAGTTGGAAGCCTTCATCATTCAGAATCTTGATGCCGGATTTCCCCTTTTTCACCCGTGTCTCCTTTTACTCAAAGCACTTCTTACAGTACGCGTGACGGCAACACATTATTCAACACTTCTCTTTACGTCTCCTCCTGCACAAAGGCAATCTCAGTCTTCGAATACGGTATCTGCGCGGTGCCGAATTTGTTCATGCGATTTATCTCGTTGCAACCCATTTCTTTACTCTGCTCACAATGCCATATCCAACAAAGCATCTGGTCCTGTCCTTGAATGTACCGCGAAGATGGTTGCAGCATTACCTTTGAATCTTTGGTTTGGAAAGCAACCATGTGTCCGTGGCATGCCGTCCGTGTCAGGTTTTCATCGGCAAGTGGTAATTTCCTTGATTCATGTCTTTGATCTTGCTCGTTGCGCCGTACGTCAAAAATGTGAGTGGAACCACTCTCTCGACAATCTTGTGACCACATTGTTCGAAGTTATACCGTGGAATGATGACAGTTTGATAGAAGCAGGACAAGGGCTGTGGTCTGCCCTTGCCAACGCATTCGTTGAAACTCAACGCGCGACGATTGCATCAGTCATGACTACAGCCTTGGGTGGTCAAGTAACTCCGCAAGGCAGTTTAGTACCCATACCTCTCCCTGTCTGTCGTTGGTTGACAGAGCAAGAAAGTGGGGTTCTTTTCACAAGATCACTTCTTTCCGACATTCAAGCAACATTGGGGCGCTCATCATTGTCGTCAGACGTTTTGTGTGCCATCTTGAGAACAAATCCAAAGTCAGCACTTCTACTTTGGGAAGATTTCCGGATACTGCTGCAAGGGACAGATAGCAAGAATCGCAAAGTTGACGATTTTTGTATCAATTTACTTGAAGCTTTCTTGTCTGGAAGGCGGAATTTTCCAGTCGATGACATGGACAAACAAATTGAAGAATACAAAGTATCAGAACTTGTCTTTTCGGTACTCGAAGCCTCAACGAATGATAGCGGGCCCAAACATACTTGTCGCTGCCTGAATTGTCATGCTCTGATGCTGCCAGTAGATTGGAATTTTCTGGAACATGACCCGCCTCGTTTGACCCGACTCAGTGATCGAATGATGAGATGGTGTGACAATCCCAATGAAAGCGTACGAAGGGACGCTTGTAGGGCTTTGGGTGAATTTAGTTCTGCCTATTTGACAAGGGAGAGATTGTCGGCTTCACCGAATTCACCTATCCCAGCCGGAATCGCCAATCAAATTTGCCGTGTCATGATCAAGGTATTGAAACAAGACATGAGTGCCGCTGTTCGATCCATGGTAAGAAGTAATAACTCGGATGCATGGCGCGATGAGTTCGGAGTCTCACTAAGTTGGTCTGAAAGTCCATTTTTGCTTTAGGCAATGTAGCCGTTGCCATAATGGATAATTATGAGATTGTGACGGCGGATAGCGCAGTTGAGATAACGAATGCGCTTCACGAGGCCTTGAAAGAATCCAATGACAAGGTACGTAGCTGAGACCAGTTTTATTGTCATTGGCATCTTGTCCTTAAGGAAATGGCACTCAATGTCAAATATCGCTGTTGTGTGAGCTAGCTGGTGGGCAACGCCATTCGATCTGTGGGGCACTGGGGGAACATTGCAGCCCGCATGACTAGGTTTCCGACCGAGTCCCAACAACTGACTCGATGCCTTGTCCAAGTTATTGACAATTTGTCACATAAAGTGCATCGAACTCTTGCAGTAGCATCCATTGACAAGCAGACAGGCATGAGTTGGAGAGAACGTTCTGCTGCGAAGAAACATGGTTGGGGAGCATGTCATTCATTAGGTCGTGTCTTTGCTGGCATGGCCAGTTTGCCGGACTCCCTGGTGGAACAGGAATCCTTGCTGCATGCTGTAGAAATGCTGGTTTGTTGTATCCAAAGAAAAGAAGAAACGCCATTGTTGTCAGAAAAGGTTGTTGTAGCCGCCATGGCATCATTGCGTACCATGAAGCCTTGCCAGCTGGGTGCAATAGCTGGCAAAAATGGAGTGGTCGGTGAAGCGATGGTGGCTTGTTGTGTTTTGTTATTTTCAGAAGGATGCAACTTCAAGTTACAGCAGGAAGGAAATTGTTTACTTGAGCACTTGTTGGGCTGCGCTGGTATTTCCGATGCTACTTTGGTTGTCAAACACGATGACATTACCAAGATCATGCTAGAATCTTTGTATGGATGGATGGTGGAACATGGAATGGAGGGGCGATCCTTTGAAATTTTTGCCTTGACGTTGCAACGTCTCGTTCTTTCTTCCAAGCATGACGTGTCTTTGGAGCAACGATTTGCCAGTCGTGCCTTGTCTCAATACAAACGAGCACAAATGATATCCTTGACGAATGACGAGGATGACTACGATGAACTGTAATGTATATAACAACCATTTTGCTTTAAAACTATGTACCGTGGATTCACAAGTGCATTTGTGGTACTTTCTTGAATCGTTGAGATGGTTTCTTTCCGTCACTTACGACTCTATTAATTCTCCCCTTGAATGACCCAGGGAGGACATCCCACTGCCGGCAAATTTTCTTGCGGCGCGGCACAACTGGCCGTTTTCTCATCCCACGTGTTCATGACACAATACCATTCACCATCGGTGGCGCGATCAATGACATTCGATTTGGCATCCATACTGCGTAGAATGACTCTCCACTTGCCACATGAAGGATTACAGCATCGAATCCATTCGTACGGATCTTTGGCACTAGTGTTAATAGCGCGCTTCTTACCACGAGTCAATGTTGGTTGACGCGCTTCATAGGCCTCGTTGCATTGCAATCGACGTACCCAGACACGTAGATGTTTGCGGGTACGAGCATCAGCAGCACTTTCTGGAGTGGTAGAAGCATCGTATTCTTCTTCTGGGGCAGAGCAACGAGCTCGTTCGGGATCATTTTTATTCATGGAACAGAACCACTTGGGAGGTAATTTCCGTTCGTCCACAACACCACGCAATCGCCGCCACTAAAGAACATGACGAAGCAAATAATGGTAAGAGTTGGCTCATAAGAACAGGATTGCAAGTAATACAAAAAATTGCGCACACGTACCTTCTTGCATTTGTCACACTCGACCCATGTCGAGTTGCTACTTCCCGTAGTCTGTCCAAAAATGGATCCTTCATCTCGTTCAAGCTCCGCATCTCCGCTAGAAGCTGGAATGGTGGCTCCAGTTGCCGTCTCGGAATCACCAGGTTTGGGTGACAAGGCCCGATCATCGTCCTTGGCTCGCTTTCCCTTGGGTTTCTTTTTCTTGGTACCGCGGGCCGGTCGACCATCATTGTCCTCACCCTCGGGATTTTCCTTGGCAGTAGCCGAGGTAGTGTTCCCAGCCACACCGGCGGCATTTCGTTCCAACCAGAGATGCTTACGAGCAGCTTGAATCAAATACGCCCGGTCCAAGCGAATCGATTGACCCTTGTACATGTATTGAAGTTCATCGTCATCGGAATCGGTATCGACGATGCTGCCATTGGCGGAATATTGGTCCTCTTCCAACGCCCGGCGCATCTGCTCATTGACAGCCATTTGAGCAGGCGTCAAGCCACCTTCGACGGGAGCCAATTTGACACGTTGCTGCTTGCGAGCCTTTTTGTGAAGGCGACCATCCAAGTCCTTGTCCTACAAACAATGTAACGATCGTAGCGCGACACACGGTGAGATCGAGAGTGATGTATATGTATGAAATGACTCGTGGTGGAAAGAGTTTGTGTGTGGAGAGACTTTATTTCCCAGCGCCATTCACGTTTTTTCGTACCTTGTTTTTCTTGAGCTTGGTTTTCTTGAATTTGCCTTCACCACCACCACCACCACCATCCTCCTCACGGGCTCGCATAGAAGTGGGTAATCGCTTTTTGCGGGAAAATTTGCGCTTGTCACTGCGGGGTTCATCCGACAACGGACTCGATGCAGCCACCGATTCCGATTGCTGAGAGGCTGGTGAGGATGATCTATCCATGGTGAATGAATTTCTTTCACTACACTTTCACAACAACAACAACGGTATAGTGAAAATCACGCGTTCGAGCTCCACAGTTGCAAATGTTGTGAGTTGTGAGGAGTTGTAGCGAGTGGGCAGTGCCATGGTCGGCGACTTGTATTTGGCATAGTCCGCCTGTCCGCCAGGACTTCCGGTTCCGAACCCTACCAGGTAATATATTAGTTACTACATATAGATACCTGCATTACCAGGTAATGTTGTAGCGAACTTTTTTTTTTCTCTTTCATCTCATTTCGGCGACAAGCACCATGGCACCCAAGGACAATAATACTAACACCATCCACTTTCAACATCAACAACAACAAGAGATGATGATATCAGAAAATGAACAGCATCTACAAGATACACGGGTTGAAAATGGATACGACGACAATTGGAAACGCAAAATTCTCAACAAGTTACAACGGTGGTGGAAGGAAGAAGGAAAGTCACATGCGACTGCAGCAGCAGTGGTCCTTTTGGCAGCGACTTTGACCGCATATCACAAGCGTCCGCCGACAAGACAGAAAACGACACGTCCAATCACTTCATCCGGCTACGCACCTGGTTTGATGATACCCACACCATCCAGCCCCCGGCCTCTGCTATCAACAACAACATTGTCATCACTGATGGTTCACTTTTGGAAAACACTTTTTCCTTCACCCCAAAATATTGTCGAGTCTTCTCTATCTCTATTACAAATAGCCGCACGACGGGGACTTGTCAAAAAGGTCCTCGTGGGATCCAGCGAAATTCTATATCAAGGTCACGATGACAAGGATCAATGGAGGCGTTCTCGTTTGCCATCCAATAGTCCAGGACTGCAATCTGAACTTTTGGAGTTGCTATTGAACCATGGTTGTCAGGATATTACCGCATTGCCGGAATCTCTACTATCCCGCCTCACCGGGCCTTTCTTGGCGGCACTTCCGTTTGTCTATTTAGCCTTGGTGTACAAAATATTCAAGAATATTCATAATGGAGGCAATGACATCACGATGTTAGTGACCAACGGCCACCGGGAACAAACCAAATTTTCGGATGTGGCTGGATTGGAACCCATCATGCCGGAAATTCAAGAAATTGTCCACTTTTTAAAGAGTCCACAGACCTATCGAGCCTTGGGAGCCCACCCTCCGCGAGGAATTTTGCTACAGGGTCCACCCGGAGCGGGCAAGACACTGTTGGCCAAAGCCGTGGCTGGAGAAGCCAATGCGGCATTTTGTGCCTGCAGTGGCAGTGACTTTTGTGAAATGTACGTGGGACGAGGAGCGGCTCGAGTCCGAGCCTTGTTTCAAAAAGCTCGAAAATTGGCAATCCAACGCAGTGGACAATCCTGGTGGACCACGTTTTTCCGAATAACACCAATACCATCACCACCACCATCCCATCAAGCCCCACCAACAGCCATTATCTTTATTGACGAATTTGATGCCTTGGCCAAAACACGTGCCTATGGTGGTCTTCATGGCAATGATGAACGTGAAGCAACACTCAATCAGCTCTTGACTGAAATGGATGGATTTGAGACTGCTTCAACGTCCTCATTCTATTCTGTATCGTCACCACATCACCACCAGCCAGTAACTATCATCCTTATTGCTGCCACCAATCGTCCTGATGTCTTGGATCCTGCCATATTACGACGATTTGATCGACAAATTCATGTTCCGTATCCCAACGCCCAAGGACGACGGGACATTTTTCGGGTGCACGCCAAAACTACTAATTGTCCCATGGATCAGATTGATTGGGATACTCTAGCATCGGAGGGGTGGACAGCCAACTTTTCTGGATCGGATTTGAAAATAGTGGTCAATGATGCAGCCTTGTTGGCCGTACGTGATGGTAGCACTCAGGTGCACCAAACCCATTTGCTACAAGCGATTGAACGCGTCCAAGCAATGAAGTCCACGGCCGATCTTTCCCGCCGAGGCATGAGTGCCAAACAACTCTTGTTCCACCTTCCAAAATAGGTACAAGTACACGTAGTAACATAGACAAAACCACTGTTACTTGTACCGGTACTGTCAGTCGTCAATTGAGGTATACTTGTACCTAATTAGTACTAGCTATGGAACGACCTAGTCACACATGGAAATTCGAAGCTAGCCATTGTATCTTGATGATGATTGGGCAGGCGATGTCACGGAGTTGTCATGACTGACGTTTTCATCCGATCCAGGATCTCACAACGTGTGTGAAGACCGCACATTGATTTTTGACTGTAAATCATAAATCACACGAAAGCACCATGAGATTCATTAGCCTTTTGGCAGCTACTTTAGCAGCGACATCCGCATCAGCGGCTCACTTTGGTGGATATGCTGCAGCTTTTGCGGCTATCACTCCTGGATCCAAGATTCCGGCCATTAACTTGCATTCCGGTTTCCCACCTTCCATGGTAAACATGGAAGAACACTGTGCCGGACGAAAGGTCGCGATTGTGGGCCTACCGGGAGCTTTTACTCCCACCTGATCTTCTCGCCAGGTACCTGGGTACCTCGAGAATCAAGACGCACTTAAAGAAGCAGGCATTGAAGAAGTCGTGGTGTACTGCGTCAACGATGGGTAAGTTTTTTTTGTTTCAAGCTTGCTCCTGAAAAATAAGCGCGTCGAATGGCAAGTTGAGCTTATTGCTGGTCTAACTGTAAACTCGTGTGGTTTCCTATATACAGAGCCGTGATGAAGGCTTGGGAGAAGGATCAAGGAACCGAAGGATCTATAGTGTCCATGTTCGGAGATCCATCTGGTGCATTTACCAAAGCCCTTGGGATGGAAATGACAGCAGAAGGTCCGGCAAGTGTTGGAATCATCGGCCGTTGCAAGAGATTTGCCATGGTGGCCGTGGATGGCGTTGTGAAGGCCGTCGCCATTGCTGAGTCGGAGCTTGACCCAGCTGGTGACGACTTCCCTGAAAAGACACTTGCACCAGCTCTAATTGAGATGGCCAAGTCTGTTTAAGTCTCCCTCGTGCGACAGAAGCAGCAAAGGTAAATCACTGTGATGATTGGGAGTTTGGATTGCTTTTTGAGAAAAAGTTCATGGCAGGTATGAATGACGCGCCACATGATGCTACAACTTCTTCTATAGTTGGCATTAAGGGGCTGATAAATACGTTCCACCCTTTCGTTACCTTCTTTGCGTCTTGGTGACTAAAGTGTGGGGCTATCACCACCATCTGCTTTGCTCGTAAAAGCTTTCTGGATTGACCATGAGATTCACCTAATGGACCCAGATAAAAAATTGTAGCGTTGCGTTTTCGTAGCGTCTTACTTTTTAAACTACTAACGTTAGTAGTTAGTACAAAGTAATGGGGAGATTCCCAAAGTTGCCATGGAACAAATCAATCATACTAACGCTAGTAAATGGCTTCTAAAAAACACGTCGTAGCAGTAACTGGTACCTGGTACATACACCAGGTGGAGTATGGTGCGAACTTCTTGGCGCCTGGAATTTTATTTACGACGTGGCCGATTATGCCTGGGGCAGTACGTGGTAAAGGCCCTTTGCATTTTTCCGCTCTGCTCGAAAATGTCATCTCTACTTATATGCAAGTACTGAAAGAGCTCACTGATTGGTACCGGGTACTTGTACGGGACGCCAAAAATCACGGTACAATCTTTTCTCTACCTCCAAGGTTCGCACGAATTCTCACACACGGTTTCTTCCCTCGGAAATACAATACACTTTCTGTTCAAAATTGTATCTTGCAACAAATCACCATGGCACCCATCAAAGTCGGGGACAAGATTCCCAGTGTAGAACTCCATCACGGCTTCCCACCGGAGAAGGTCAATGCGGCAGACTACGTGAAAGGAAAGAAAGTTATCATCATTGGCCTACCAGGTACGTGCAACAGTGTCAAGGAAAGTGTTGCGTGGACGTGGCCGGTTGGATTTTGTGGATCTTACCTTGCCTTCTTTATTGCAGGGGCTTTCACTCCTACCTGATCTAACCGTCAGGTACCAGGTTACCTGGAAAAACAAGACCAACTTAAAGCAGCAGGCATTGACGAAGTCATGGTCTACTGTGTAAATGATGGAGGTACGTCTTGTGGTTCTTTTCTGAAATCGGTACTTTTTACATGTTGATACAACACCTCACCCCATTTGAATACCAGCTGTAATGAAGGCTTGGGCTGCCGATCAGAAGACTACAGACTCCATGATCAAGATGTATGGGGATCCATCTGGTGAATTCACCCGGGCTGTGGACATGGAGATGGTTCACCCCGGTCCAATTTCCGTGGGAATCATTGGACGTTGCAAGCGATTTGCCTTGTACGTGGTCGATGGTGAAGTCAAATTCTTTGCCGTGGCCGAGGACCTCGAATTCGATCCTGCTGGTGATGATTTCCCTGAACCCACTCTCGTGGAGGCCCTCTTGAAGGCCATTGCGGAATGCAGCTAACCGGAAAGTGATACTACGCCGAACAAATGGATCATTGCCGAACTCTGTAGTTTACCACCCCTTTGTTGACGATCTACTTTCTCAATATGAATGACACTCTACAACATCGGATTTTTCTGGTGTGGATGGGTTGAAAAATCCGACAGTGCCGCATTGCGTCTTTGTGGCCAGGATACTTTGGAAAAGACGAATCGTTAACAACGAGAGTAGACAACAGTCAATCTGCAGGTCCCTTATGAACTATAGTATCTTTGGATTGGACAAGGTAGATTTCGATTTCTTGCAGAAAACTAGCGAACGTGCTGTGATTTGACTAGCTAGACTACATTTTGAGTTCGCAGCCACTGATTTTGTTGCCGACACTTCTACTGATGATAAGTAATGAGATGCATTCCCACATAAAAATGCATCGAATCCACCATGGCAGACTATGATCCTTTTGATGCGTTCAGTGACGATGAGAACGATGACGAGGGAGGTGAAATGCAAACTGCTGACGACACAGCAAGTCGAATCGCCAAGTCATTGATGGAACAAGCCAACACGAAATTACAGGCTGACAAACCATTAGCGAGTCCTGATCGAGTCAACGATAGCACAAAAGGAGACCAGGAATCGGGACAAAGGCAAGAGGCGGTCGATTTATCACATCTCCGGTATCTGAAGCTAGACTGGCCACCTCCCGCCTACTTGGGGCCGATTCTGCTGGTTGCCGACTTGGAAGTGGGTGGTGGTCGAGGCTATGTGGCATCGCGACACTTGGAGCCAGGCACGTTGGTGCTAGTAGAGGAACCTGCCATGAAATGGCCCGATGAACAGTTGGGACGCAAACTTGACCTTGTATCCGTGAAATACCTGTTTGATCATCCAAACCTAGTGAAAGATATGGAGGATTTTCATCCTGCAAAGGTGAATGTTGATCACCATGCACATGATCAAGAAAACATGGAACAGATTTCCAACATGATTCAGCTTGTACAGGCAGAGTATAATCAGGAGACTATTCTTGATCTGGTAGAGTTCGCGAACAACAAGGGTATCACTTCCAAGGATGGCTCCCCATTTACCTCAATAGATATTCTCCGCCTACTCTTGGCTCTCCGATACAATGGATTGGAATCTGGAGTTTATAGACATGTTGCCATGTTCAATCATGACTGCCATCCGAATTGTGCAAAACTTTTTCCTGAAGGAAACCAGTCATTTTCTGAAGTCCGAACCACAAGGAGAGTAGAAGCCGGAGAGCGCTTGACAATATCCTATGTGCCACGAATTATGAGTCACGCTTCTCGGCGAAAGTATTTATGGGAACAGCATCGCTTTGACATTGGAGTTCAACTGAAGGGATCTGATTTGAAAATGGAACTCATCGGCAACGATCTACCAAAGTCTCACATTCAAAAATGGGATGAAGATGCCATTACGCATCGTGTAGAAAACACCACTGATGAACTCGAGAAGATGCTGGGTGATATACAGAGCGATATCGATAGCGGAGCTACAGCCTCGGACACCTGGGAGACTCTCAAAGCATTGGAGCAAACTGCTCTAGAGCTCTACAAGGAAGCATCTCAACAACTCAGAAACAATTTCCACATTCTACTTATTCCTATTCTTCGGGTACACGTAGAGACGTGCGAACACCTACGTAAGGCTCCGTCCCTGTCCACTGTTGTTCGCTTGGGTATTGTTGGTCGTCAGGTGCTAAGCATACATCATCTCATTCCGCTCCAGGTCGCCTACTTGGGACCAGACCACTTTGAACTAGCACGAACCCACCTAGATTTTGCAAATGGAATTAGCGAGCTCCTCTCGCGATCACCGACAAAACTCTATGACTTGGCTCTACCATCGTTGAGTAAATTTGAGCATTGGTCCGCTTTGGAACATCGCTCGCGACAAGAGCACACTCGAGTGAAAGCCCTTTATCCACATGATGCAGCATCAAAAGTTAAATGATTGATAGTTGATTGAAATTCTAATGTTTCGTCAGCGTTCGTGGTTGCAAGGGCAGCTTTCGGCAATTTCTTGTAAAGCTTTCACGCAATTGACCAGTCTTTTCGTCTTTGGCTTCTTGGGTCAGTAGGGAATATTGGCTTGGACTCACAGCAAACTTTACCTGGTTCATGACCAATTTGTTGAGTTGCCCATCTGCACAGCACTGTCGAAAGGTATCTCGAGCGAGACGCCATCGAAAAGCTGGATCCTCTTCGAACGTTCCAATGACTCGTAAGCACGTGCCATAGGTGATGAAATTTGCGCCACATGTCTCTTGAGCTTCTTTTAACATGTGCATAGCAAGATCGAGAATTTCTTTCCGATGTTCCACTTTCGGGTCAGAGAAGGCACACGCATTGAGGATGTTGTTATACGTTATGGTCAAGGGACGCAAAGACACGTGCTTCATTCGATTCAGCATCTTGGCCGCAATTTTCGATTTTCCAAGTAGTTTCGACTTTGCTACAGCGTTGATAACGCTATCAAGGGAAATGTAAAGTGAAATGTGAGATCTCCATAACCCTCGAAGGCGCCGAAAACTGTGATGGACTTACCAGTTGTAGGTATACGTGTTCGGCCTCACATCCCCATATCCTGAAGCATGTAGATCTTCCATTCTTAACAAAATTTTGTAAGCACGTTCAAATGCATCATCCGCCCCACTCAATGCAATGCAATGTATGACGTTAGTAAAAGTCAGGACATCGGGTTTGAGATGATATTGACCTTTCCTAGACTTTTCATCCATTGTTTCCAGCACTTTTGCTGCCTCGTCACAGATACGGGGTACACGTATTTTTGACAGGGCCTCTAGATAGGCATTGTAGGTCCATTTGTTCGGTGCAACGTGGCTACTGCCACGGTCAAAGTTTTCTTGCATGCGTGTGATCCAATTCATGATGCGTTGGGCTGCATCTGGATGGTCAGATTTGGCCCATGCATCCAGCTGTAAAGATCAGAGTTAGTTACAGTCACTCAATGGGGAAGAAAACGATTTCATGATTTCAATCAGCACAACCACTTACACAAGTATTGAATGATCGACTCGATGGCTTCAACCAGGTGTCTCCCGTTTTTTCATACAACCTATACATTTCTCGAAGAAGATCCTCCACTTTCTGGTGTGCATCGTACTCATTGCTTTTTGCATACGAGCTCATCACAGAGTTGTAGGTAACAGCATCCGGTCGTTGATTTACCTTACCATGATTGAGAGCCAAATCCTTCATTTTTTCCAAAACAGCAAGAGATCTCGCAGCTTTATCCCTCAACGACGAACGGCTGTAACATGCAATGAGACAATTGTACGTGTTGGTGTTTGGCTCTGTCTTTGTCGAGTAGCCGCAGTCGGCATGGTACTTCTCAAACCTTGCCACCAATGCTTCGGCCTTTTCTGCCATAGACGCAGATCCACTTTTGCTCCAGGCTGAGATTACCATGTTCCATGACCAAACATCTGGACTGGAATCCTTGTCTTCGCTATTCAGTAACTTGAACAAGTATGCTTCCGCTTCTTTGGCTATGGCCAGTTTGTCGCTATCTTCGGCAGCCATTGACGACAGAAGCGAGTTTAGGTAGACATTGTGACACTTGTAGTCAGGTTTCACGGCAGGGTAACCTTCTCTCGAAAACTTCTCCATTCTCTGGATCATTTGCAAAACAACTTTCGGGGCATTGATTCCTTCGGTAAAGGCGAATGCTCGCAAGATTATTGAGTAAGAATCCGTGTTGGGCAATATATCAGTCCTACCCAGGCTTCGCAGATTGTGGAGTTTCTGTAAGACTCTCATTGCTTGCTTAGGTGCGTCTTTTGCTCTTGACGAGGAATGAGCAAGAAGTACTCCGTTGAAGGTATCAATGTTGGGCTTGAAATCAATCTCCCCAGCTTCATGTAATCGTAACATGGTATCAAATATCTCTTCCACCCTCTGTGGAGCCCCCTTTTCTTTACTTTTCGCCCAAGTCTGAACTACACTGTTGTACATGGCTAGCATATTTACCGAGTCCACGTGCACATTTCCAGCGAGCTTCTCCTCAACCATTCGCCGCAAGAGCTTCTCCATATTCAACGCTGATTTGCGAAAAGGTCGTTGCCCCCACAAGTTCATGGCATTCCTCACCTTGTCGAACTCATCAGGACCCCATCTGCCCTTATCACCATGGTAAAGAAGATCATACGTCCTCTGTTCTGCCTCCTCCTGCCAACTGGGACTGCTCTCGACCTTTTCAAAATCTTCCTCGTCTTCTGGGCTTGGCGATGAAGGTGATGAGAACCGTAATAATCTACTTTGTATAACAGGTGAAAAGGATATTGGCCGTATGATGTGGACTGGGACGAACGAGAAAGAAAAGGGCCATGTGGATGTTCCTGCTATACCCAATATCAATGCCCATCTGCGCCGCATTCGGATCGACTACCTTTGGGAATCAAAGCTTGTCAAGCCAAAGGAATCCGGTCGAAAATGTCGAGATTGCAAACACAGAGCGAGGTTTCTTTTTTATTAATAAGTTCGTCCACATCCATAGAGGCACTTGTTTGACTTTCTTCAAAGGAATTTCATGAGAAAGAATGCTCGTTCGACTTGTTGTCCGAGGTCGATGATGATCCGACTCGCCGTGAAATGGAAGGTGATGTCCAGAACGCTGATAACCTGATTTACCGCTACACTGACACGTGGAGGATCGACAGGGTCGACTAACTTCACAGTTGCAACATGAAGCTAGGTAAAAGAATGAACGTAGTAGATCGTAATTTTAACTGTATCTGTCGACCTCCCACTCATTTTATCGAATATGTAGGAAAACAGTCACAAGTAAAAAACTCGTAGAGGAGCAATGTGCATGATCCCAAATCCTATTCGACCCGTCATGAATTTTCCAATCCACCACTAGAGCTGTCTTTCCTTCATTGCCTTGATTGCATTTTGGATAGCTTTCACAGCTGAGAGTGATTCCATTTCTCTAGCAATTTTCTGTACACGCTCATCCGCTATTACAAACATGCTCATGCTCCATCGATCTTCGCCAAGTGCCGTGTAGGAGAGCATCCACTGGCGTTTTTCATCCGAAAATACCGTCATATTGTCTAGATTGCCCTTTTTCAGCCACCTTCGATTTTCTGCTGGTGTGTCAGCGTTGACGATGATTAATTTGTTCAACATTTCATCTGATAACCCAACATTTAATTGCTGCACCGTTTCTCGAAGTTCTGGAGACTGCATTCGTGGATCGCAGACGATGATTAGATAGTCTGTCTTTGTATTCTTTAACCATGGTACCAAGCGCCTCATACCAGTGTCACCGATAGCATTCTCTGATTTTATGTTTACCAATTCTTCAAATGGTTGGGTCGGAGCAGTATCACCCTCGAATATTCTGTCCAAGCCTCTTTCTGTGAGGAGGTGTTAGTGCATCAGATGGTTAAAGATAATTGTAGTATGATACATAAAAATGTCATCAACTTACGATAGGCATCGATTTCGGCGTCTTCTTGTTGTTTGCTCAGATACCCATCCGACGAGATGTCATTCAAGGAAGCAGTTTGCTTTTTCAGGAGCTCCTCAAATCGAAGCCGATCATTGCGCTCCTTTATCGCCGAGTCCGATAAACGCTGCGTGCTACTGGAACTACTCGTGTTGACACCTTCCTTTAGTGCATTTTGCTCCTTGGCCAATGCCAGTTTCTTGGCAAGCTCGGCCTGTTTATTGTTGATCTTTTTCACCATGTATAACGTTGTTGGACCATCCACCGTCACGGCAGCATATCGAGGCGGGATTGTCGGGCGAGCTTGAAACCCTGCCACCATCCCGTAGCACCAAAGCAAGAATACGATTCCCCTCTTCTCCATTTGTTGGTCTACCTACATCAAGAGCAATTGATATTATTAAAGTACTGACTGTGATGATGAGTTTGATTGACTGTGATGCCCTGTGTGCACCAGTCACACACAGTCAGTACATGCGTCCGCCATGTTGAACTTTGCTTAGGAATCATTTGAATCAAGCATTCCCAACGTAGCCATTCCACTGTCAAGTCCTTGAACTAAGTCGGGCATAGTTTATCGTCTAAAATATGAATATAAGAGCACCAAGTTTGACGATTGACGAAAGATGTTGAGCAATGAGTTCAAATGCAACTGCATGGAGAACTGGTTAAAATTAATCTTATCGAAATCATGGTTTATTTTACTAAAGTTCGTACATTTCTCCTATTGCCGCTGTAACCGCCAAGATGACGTCATTTTGGGACACAGGTCTGTTTGGTCCGTTCTGGTCCCGGTTGCCAATTTCCACACAAAGTCGTACCGGAACTTGCTCCCATGCACCCTTCACTGCCCACATAATAAGTGAAACGGAACAGAAATCGACATCTTTCATTTTACAGTTAATTTTTTTAGGCAAGCGAGACCCACCACCGTTGGCCATGTGTACCAGGTACGGCGATTATTCCAAGATGACGTAGAGATGAAATAGCATGGAACGGACGAGGTTGGCGCACGTGCTCACTTCTATGTCTGTTCGGAGTAAGCCAAGCGTTGTTTCAAATGAGGGACACAAACGAGCCCAAAGCCATAATTGAACGAATTTTGGAGGGAACTGAGCGGACGATGTGCAACATTCTGGTTCGTCCAGAGCAGCACGAAGTGGACTACGTAGAAAAGAACTTATATGGCCGAAGCGAAGGGGTTGAAGCGTTGGTGCATGACAAATTGTCCCAGCAGTCCGTTGGGGGATGTTGATCCACTTTTTTGTAGCGAGGCCCAATCGACACAACTGCCCAGCACATGCAAAATTGTGGCGAGCCCCATGTCCGGAACTGAAGCTTTAAGATTTTTTCTTTATACAGACATGTATGTTGCTCTTCTGATGCTTCTGCTAGATACGCAACCACCTGAACCAATACTTAACACCTTACTCTGTCGCCAGCGATGTCGTACATCTTTAATAACCTAAGGGACGACGTTCAGCCGGACCAAATGCACTTGTTATCTGAGTTACTTGGGGCTGCCGGCTTGGTTCCCGCTTGTTACCTCGTGGTTGCTCGGTTGTTCTCACATTCTTCACTACACCTCGTGATGGTGATGCTCATCTTTCCAGCACTTGGTCTAGTGTAATTTTCTCTTCCCTCTCTTGGGATATTTGTCAGTGTCACTTGTCTGTTTGTTTGGTTGTTGAATGTTTTTGTCTATGGAAATGGATCCATCAATACAATATGACGAAACGTCGGATATAGTTGCAAATATGCTCCGGCAGGAATCCACCACTTATAAGCGTGAGGATTACATCCCTGCACTTCTCAGCAGAACTGTCCCGGGAGAATCAATTGATGGTTCATGGCGACAGAGAATAATTGAATGGATGTATGGTGTTGTAGATCACTGTAACCTCCGCCGTGAGTCCGTCGCCGTTGCAACATATTTTCTCGACCTAGCAGCATGCCGAGGTCTGGTGCATTGTCGAGTCGACTTTCAATTAATAGCCATGACCAGCCTGATGCTGTCGATCAAGCTAAACGACTCCACGATGGTGAAACTTGATAGTATGGTGAAACTTGGACGCGGACTTTTCAATGAAGCCGACGTGATAGCATCAGAACGAAAGATGCTCCAGGCGTTTAGCTGGCATGTCCACCCTCCCACGCCAGTTTGTTTCATGCGTCAATTTCTTCGTCTGTTACCAGTGGAGACAAGTCCCATTGCTAGATACATGATTGTTGAGGTGACGCGTTTTATTTCCGAGATTTCTGTTTGTCTGTACAAGTTTGTCAAGTTTCCAGCATCTACAATGGCCACGGCTGCCATTATCATTGGGATGGAACGAGTGGATGAATCCATACTGCCGAGCTGGCAACGAAACCTTTTCCTTTCCAACCTTTCTGCGTACACAGGACTGACAAGTACGTCTCCCGCTGTCATGCAGGCCATGGAGGAACTTCGAGTGTCTTTGGACAACAATGTCAACCTACACGAGTTGATGCGAACTATCGATGCACAGTGCCATCGAACACCGTGTTTATCAAGTTCCAAAACCATGGACAGTGTAACACGGATCACACAACCGCGTTCTCCGAGAGAAGTTCTCGTTCACAGTTTACGATGAATAGAAAATATAAGCGACGATCGAGACTCACCAAAAATTTTAATCACTACTAGAGTGGGACTTCTTTGTGGTGAACCTTGCTGGATATGAACTACAAGTAGCAACTCAATCAAAGACTGCACCACAGTCATGTATCTTTCATTCATAAGCTACATATAACATCAGTAGGCTCACTACTTCCAGGCTGTACCTTTGGATCGGATCAATTGGACCCTCCTACCGGTATTCTTGATGGGCAATTTGACATTTGTGCTTTCATGTGGTCCACAGTCCGTACCGTAGTCGCTTCAAATAAAGAGCGCTCGCGCCATACCGGCATACCGGTACTTTTTGGTCAAGAAAACGGACAAGCATGGACATGGTACTAATGTTAGTACGTACTTGTAAAAGGTGCCTAGGAGTGTCAATGAGTTCGACGTTTGACGTTTGGACGTCAACGGCAAGGATCGAAGATGTTCCATTGTCACCCTCTATCATGGAAGAATGATGCCCCCACAACTTTAAGTGCTACCCAACATTTGGTTGGTGAAGATACTCCAAGATGGAAGCTATTCTACAAGAACTAGAAGAACAAGAATCCTACACAGCGATCAAGCAGGTGAACTTTGCGCGGGATGATGTTTCGGAGGCGTTGACTCGTTTTGTGGAAGCCTTACGGGAGGCAATCCCATTGTTGGAGGGAGAATCCAAGACTGAAACCAGCGACGATGCGACGAGCGCCATTGATATAAATTGGTTGCTATCTCTGGTGGAAAGAATCCCCTCCGAACTTGGGTCCTATCAACTTGCCCGAGCTGTGTGGGATGCCAGTCATCTCACGGATGAAAATCAAAGACAAGAAGCTCTTTTTACCGCTCTTGGATTTTCGGAAGAGGCGATGGAAGTCTTGTTCCAAATAGCTCCACATCTGTCAGAAATCCAAGATAATCTTTCAGAAGCTGACTTTGGTGATCATACCCCTCGTGCACCGGTAGAAACGGTGGACGAAACAGAACAGCTGCGACGACGCCTTCGGCAGGAAGCATTGGATGCGGCACATGTAGCGGCGATTGCCCAGGCAGAAGCCGATGCTCTCGCAGCTCCAACAGGATTCGGATCGACACATACCATTATGAGATCAAGCGACATAGAAGCGCAAAAAATCGCCAAGAAGGCAGCCAAACGAGCCACTCAAGCAATGCAAAGAGCAAAAGATGCAGGGGCCATTATTGATGAATCAGAGCTATTAGCAGTAGACCTTTCCGTCATGGGAAATGGAGGATTGATGAGAAGATCTGAAGACGAGCTTCGAGCACTCCAAGAATCTCTACTTCCAGAAGGTTCCCGTATGTATCACACGGAACTTGGTCTCCCGAGTGGAACAACACGGGAAGAGGATGACAACATTGGCTACGAAAAAGTCACCATTCCACCTCCTGTTGTCGACGCATCAAAGCTTCATCCGCGTCTTCGAATCAGAGATATCATGGATCCCGATTGCGCCATTGCCTTTTCTGGAACCGAAAGCCTAAACCCCATGCAATCCTCTGTATTCGACACCGCTTTTAACCGTCGAGAGAACATGTTGGTCTGTGCTCCCACTGGAGCGGGAAAGGTACGTGCGAGTTACTGCCAATGTCGATAATGGAGATCAAACCACGCCTCTAATGTGTTCCTTTGTCCTATTCAGACAAACGTGGCCATGTTAACGCTGGTGGCCCATTTTCGAGATGTTGGATTGATTGGGCACGGACAGGACAATTTGCTAGACGCTGGAAAGAAAGTTGTTTATATTGCACCAATGAAGGCGTTGGCACAAGAGGTAGTAGAAAAGTATTCATCCACGCTCAAACCTCTGCGACTTGTTGTTAGGGAGTTGACAGGTGACATGCAGCTTACTCGAGCGGAAGCTCAATCTGCCGACGTACTCGTGACTACACCTGAAAAATGGGATGTAGTGACAAGAAAGTCTGGAAACGACGAAAATTCTCTGGGAAATCAATGTGGCCTGCTGATTATCGACGAAGTACACCTTCTTGCCGATGAACGTGGTGCAGTGATTGAGTCAGTTGTGTCGCGGCTCCATCGGTTAGTGGAAAGTCGACAAAAGCAACTTCGGATCGTTGGCTTGTCCGCGACCTTACCGAATTATCAAGACGTTGCAGAATTTCTTCGTGTTCCTGACCGTGGGTTATTCTATTTTGGTCCCGAGCACCGCCCAGTACCTTTACAACAACAATTTGTTGGAGTTCTAGGAAATGTGAAAAACAGGCACGAGATCGAAGAGAAGATGAATGATGTGTCCTATGAAATTGTCAAGGACTCGTTAATGCGAGGATACCAAGTCATGGTTTTTGTTCATTCACGAAAAGGGACCGGCGATGCTGCTACGGCACTAGCCCAGCGAGCCACACAGGCCCAGGAACTAGATCTCTATTTTGTAACTCAGGGAAAAGATGGACCATCCGGTGAGGCTTACAAGAAGTATACTGATCGAGTGAAGAAGTCTCGGAATCGAGAAGTTTCTAATCACTTCTATAATGGAATGGGTATTCATCATGCTGGTATGCTCAGACCTGACCGCAAGTTGACGGAGTCCATGTTTGCCGACGGGGCCATCAAAGTACTTTTTTGTACAGCAACGCTTGCATGGGGAATCAATTTGCCTGCTCATACGGTAGTTATCAAAGGCACCGATGTCTACAATCCCGAGAAGGGCAAGAATGTGGATCTTAGCATTCTAGATGTTCAACAAATTTTTGGACGTGCTGGTCGTCCTCAGTTCGACTCATTTGGTGAAGCAACTTTGATCACAAATCACGCTTCAATGACAAGGTATCTGGACAAACTTGTTCGCGCTGTACCTATTGAATCCAATTTCATCAAACAACTTGCCGATCATCTGAACGCCGAAATCGTCGGTGGGACAGTAACAAACGTGAAAGAGGCTGCAAGTTGGCTTAGCTACACATATCTCTACGTACGCATGCTCAAAAATCCCTTCCCTTATGGCATTTCTGGAGACCAGAAACTGGACGATCCAATGTTGCATGGAAAATGTCTTGAATTAGTGCAACAAGCAGCCACACGCCTTGCTTCAAACAAAATGATTACCTATCACTTGGAAACAGGAAACTTTAGCATGACGACCAGTGGTCGAGTGGCGGCTCATTACTATATCCAGGCTGAAAGTGTGGCGAATTTCAATGAGGCCATGGCGCTGAGACCAATACCAACTGATGCTGAGCTACTGCGAATGATCGCGTCTTCAACAGAGTTTGAAAACTTGCGAGTCCGCCCAGAAGAGCAGACAGAACTAGACTCTCTTCAGAAAAAATGTCCATTGGAACTGAAAGGTCCCGTCAACGATTCTGGAACAAAAACCTTCGTGCTGCTGCAAGCATTCATTGCGCGCGAAAGACCGAAAAGCTTTACTCTAATATCTGACACCAACTATGTGGCTTCCAATGCAGGTACGTTGCCGGTTAACTTCGCTGCATATTCGTGAAATCCTCGCCTCTCATCCCTTTCAACCAGGTCGCGTCGCCAGAGCCATCTTTGAAATGTGCTTGCACAACAGCAATGCAGGAACAGCTTTGAAAGTTCTCCGTTTTGCAAAAAGTATCGACAACCAATTTTGGTGGTTTCAGACCCCTCTGCGCCATTTCGAGAGCGAGCTTGGCATAAACATAATCAAAGCTGTCGAGAGCCGCCATTTTGGAGCCGATCGCACAGCGTATGACTCATATGCTTCAACGATCGCGCTGCTCGACATGACCCCTGAGGAAGTTGGAGAAATTTGTAGAGCAAAGAAAGCCATCGGGCAAAAGGTGCTACAATTCGTTGGTATGATTCCACGCCCTGTGGTTGCCTGTAACGTAAGTCCAGTCACTAGTGACGTGCTGCGGTTTCAAATAGAAATTACCCCGGACTTTGAGTGGCACGGTCGATGGCATGGTGGCGCCGTCGTATTTTGGCTGTGGGTGGAGGACACGGAGAGCCAGAGAATGTACGTTTGACCCCCGAAGCAGTCCCGTCGAAAGCCGAAAGTATCTAACTGTACAAAATCCTTCCCGTCCAGATATCATCAGGAGCAGATTACATTCACGAAACGCACCCATCCAGAGCCGAGCAGACTCGATATTCCCATACCAAAGTTCTCTCCATCGGCTGCGCAATACGTGATCAGGCTGGTTGCAGATTCTTGGGTCGGTGTCGAGACTGTATTCCCTGTCTCTACCAGTGAAACCAATATGCCCAGTCAGGCGGTCATACATACAAACCTGATAGACCTCACGCCATTGCCTACGACGGCACTTCAGGACGAAAAGTACGAGCAACTTTTCACTTCGATAGATACCTTCAACCCAGTCCAAACACAGCTTTTTCATGTTCTTTACCACTCAGATATCCCTGTTTTCTTGGGAAGCCCTACTGGGTCGGGCAAAACAATTGTAGCAGAACTTGCGATTCTCCGAATGAAAAAGCTGTACAAAGACGGCATTTGTGTCTACATCGCTCCTTTGAAATCACTTGCACGGGAGAGACTTAATGAATGGCAGCGACGCTTCGGAGGGCATCCCATGTTCTGGAGAGTGCTTGAGCTCTCTGGCGACACACATCATGATCGTCGAGCCCTAGAGAGTGCTGATATCTTAGTTTGTACCCCTGAGAAATGGGATCTGATTTCACGTGGCTGGCGTGGGAACAGATTCGAAAATGTATTGGATCACGACAATAAGAAGTCTTTCATAAAGCGGCAGCGCCTACTCATTGTTGATGAAATCCATTTGTTGGGCGAAGAACGTGGCGCTGTCCTAGAAGCAATCATCAGTAGAACACGATTCATTTCGCGCCATTTGCAACAAGAAAATAATTCCAGTGACGGGGACAAGAACGCTCATGAGCTCGTCAGGATCGTAGGTTTGAGTACCGCTATATCTAATTCACTTGATTTGGCGGATTGGATGGGCATTGATATCCACGGACGTGGCGTCTCAAGACTCCGCGGACTCTACAACTTCAGGGCGTGCATCCGCCCTGTTCCGGCAGAAATTCATGTACAAGGGTACCCAGGCAAACATTATTGTCCACGAATGGCAACTATGAACAAACCATGTTATGCTGCGATCAAAGTGCATTCTCCCGATCGTCCGTCTCTGATCTTTGTTGCGTCGAGGCGGCAAACTCGTTTAACTGCGCTTGATCTCATCAGCAATGCTGCTGCCGACGATAACCCCAAGGCATTTCTAGGATGTGACGAGGCATACATTGAGGCAATTGCCGAAAGTATCAAGGATGAGGCATTGAGGCATACAATTACATTTGGCATCGGTCTGCATCATGCTGGCCTCAACGTGCACGACCGTGACATTGTTGAACGTTTGTTTCTGCATAGGGAGATTCGAGTTCTGGTCGCAACGGCGACCCTTGCTTGGGGTGTCAATTTGCCTGCACGGTTGGTTATTGTAAAAGGAACAGAATACTACGACGGGAAGGTGTCTCGATACGTTGACTACCCTTTGACAGACGTTTTGCAAATGACCGGAAGAGCTGGAAGACCAGGGTTCGATACACAAGGTACAGCTGTTGTGATGGTTGAAGGATCGAAGAAGAATTTCTATAAGGTAAGATATTCATTGATGGTTCGGTGTGAACCTCACTGCCCATGCACGTTCGTTTCTCAAGGCACCTATCACTCCATCAGAAATTCCTGTTTTCACCGTTTCCCATAGAATCATGTCTACGCGAACGACTATGTGAAAATCTGAATGCTGAAATTGTTTCCGGTACAGTGAAGTCACTCATTGACAGTGTGGGCTACCTGACATGGACATTCTTTGCAAGACGTGTGAAGGCCAATCCTACGTACTACGGCGCGAGCTCTTCTCTCGACGAGGACGTGGAGCTGTTCCTTTTGTCGGTAGCAAGAAATGCGCTGAGTCTCCTAAATAAAGAAAGCTGCGTGACCCTTGAAGGCGATATGGAGAAAGTCGATTGTGATGTATTCCCGTCTGCACTAGGAGCTGCATCGTCGGCATACTACCTCACCTACCGCACACCAAAGCAAATGAGATTCGGATTGATGGAATGCGCGAAACTGTATATGAAAGAGGCAGGAGACACCGTCGCAGGAAACCGAAGCAAATCTAGTTCAGATCTTTGCCCTTTGGTACGACCGAGACGAGCGGATGAAATCTCGATTGCCTGGCTCCTTTATACAATTGCCTGTACTCATGAGTTCGATGAGTTGCCTGTAAGGCACAACGAAGAAATCCTGAACGAGGAACTGAGCAAACGAGTTACATGGGGTCCTGATACGTCTAGAATTCTCTCCCCCAACAGTGGCTCCAGATTCGTTAATCCTGAGATTTTTGCCCAGCCTCATACCAAGTAAGTCGATTGGAAAAGTCCCTATGATGACTGCATAACATGTCGTCGCCTCACCCTGTTTGCTAGATGTTTCTTATTGATCCAAGCGTACCTAGAGAAGGCACGCCTCCCCATTAGTGACTATATCAACGATACGAAGACTGTCATGGACAGTGTGCCTCGTCTTCTTGCGGCTATGCAGTTCATCGCTGCGAATGACTATCAAACGGAGGGCTTTTTGGAAGTTGTCTGTCAGATCGTGAGAACCAAGCAACTCCTTGCTGCTAAAACCATGGTAAGTTCCTTCGGTGGCCGTTGTCGTAGAAAACAATATGTTCCTATTGCACTCATCGGATTTGTAGTTGGCAACTAGCGTGGTCAATGCGGTTCTAGGAATCAATGAGGACGTTGCATCCATTATCGTGAAGAATCAGTTGGAGGGATGCACATGTGAGTCAAGCGAGGAGTTGCTGCAAACGTTGCGTCGGCTCCCACGGGACCAAGTGGCCACGGAATTGAAGAAGCTACCAAAGTCGAAACTAGGGAATTCATCATCGCGAGAAGTGCTAGATTCGCTTTACGCAATCCCCTTTGTTGTTGCGACAGCAACTGAAATGCTACACACAGTTGACAAAGAAACGGGCAAGAGCATCGGTACGTTGCGTCTCAAACTTGAAATACATTGGGATACACAACGGTCCGGGAACAGGGAAGAAGACTTGGCTACGTTTGTCATCGTCCTTGGTACTAAACAAAGGAGAATGTTCTTAGCCCAAGCCGAGTTCTCTATCAGCACATCCGGCCGAAAAACTTCGATAGAGAAAGCAATTACCTTTGATTGGAATGTTGCCAATGCAGATGGTGGTGAGGGGGGAGGTTCCATCAACCTCCTAATTCTCCAGGATCGTTACCTAGGAATGGATACAACTATGGAAGTTCGGCTCAAATGAGATCTCTTGGTCAGACCGTAAAACTAAAAATGTACCTACTACTGACGGTGTATTTTTGGTAGTAGGAAGCGTGCATCCGGTAGAATTACTATGTTTTTGTGTTTTTGATGTAACTACGCGCCTGTGGTACGTGGTATTAGGTATTACCTGGCATGTGAGAAAGCGTTTTTTTCTGGTGTACACTTGTACCAGGTACCAGGTACTTGACTGTGAATTGTCAACGTTTATTTTTCCATCGAACAAGGTCCACGCAGCAGCGGACTGACCACGTGGTTCCATATTGACCAATCATGGCAAACTTTTCATAGATCTGTCGATTTTCGGCCACCCAATCAAAAACGCTGACTGTGATACGCTATACCAAAAAACTCAACATCCGGGTGTTCATGATGGGTTCAGCGCAACTGCAGTGAAGTACGCACCTGTAGACTTTCCCAGCAACAGGGAAAGCATTCGCTGGTACCACATACATAACACATAAAATCCACAATCATACTAATCATCCTCCCCTATTGATGCAAAAATGGTCCGTAAACTGATTGTCCCTATCCTTCTCGTCGCTACATCCAGCATGCAAGCATGTGGATTCACTTTGTCGACGACGGTTCCACGAGTCCGGCTGGATCTTCAGTTTCAACAGGCGTTGCCAAGCACTGATATCTCTCCTGTGGAAATGGATGAAACCGTACGAGGCCTTCCACCCGTGTTACAGCAGATTGCAGACGAGCGAAGACAATTTCAGATGAACTTAGGAAAGGCCATGGACACACTACGCAAGGACATGCCATATATTTTGAAGCAAAGTCCAGGTGAGATACTCGTGGCTGTTGGCGCGATGTAACCTCGTTCATGTACATTCTCTGACTTTTATTCCAATCGTTTTTCATTCTACCAAAAAAGACTTTACTATTTATCATGATAATATCGTAGTTATTGATCCCTCTGGTGTTCAGCTTACGGGACTTGATTCCTACAAGAGTTCAGTGAAATTCTTGCAAACATTTTGCAAGTTTTGGTTCCAAGAAAGGTCTGGGCTACAATATCGTATGGTGTATGACTTTGCCAGGAGTTCCATTCGTGTATCATGGCATGCAGTATTGGTTCCCAAGGTTCCCCTTGGGCGTCCCTTGCACATTGATGGAATCTCCATGTACAAGTTGGATTCAGCCTCTGGCAAGATTGTGGAGCATAAGATTGAAAATCTAATGATCAATGATTCCAAAGTGATTCCTCCCTACGGCATTGTTTCCTTGATGCAGCAAGAACTGCTCGGGTTTGGTGGACAACCAGGAGTAGGCGTTCCTGCTGGTATCTAGTGATAATGATTCTGACGGGTAACAACGGGATCGCGTCCCTTTTGGTTCAGTTTCCTACCACGGGTGATGCAGACCTGCCATTCTAGAAGTGGGATTGAAAAGGTTTCGTCACATCACGTTACGTTGAGATTCAGTGAACCTTTATGGTTCGAGAATCTTTGAGCTCATCATCAAACCTTCACTTGCTACACTACTGCACTTCTTGACACTTTGTAACATTACACACTACAGAATAATCTACGGTCACTGTATTAGTGGTGAGATGTATTTCTCCTGATAAAATCGTCCAAAATCATCTTCGGGTACTTGTACCAGAAGCACAATCACATGGGAGAAGAATTACGTCCAATACTTGCGCCGTTGCCAAGATTCCATCGCAGGTCCTAGATTCTCCATCGTGCCTCCTCATCATCGCAGAAGTGGTGAGGTGGATTCGTCGAATCACGAATGCTCGTGGTCGGAGTAGCACGACTTGGCCTGTGTATACCAGGTACCTTGTATGATACCAACTACTAATATAAGTACCAGATACCAGGTACGTTAGTACATCATTCATGGTTGATGGACCGTAACCATGAAAGACCATTATCCTTTTTGAATGGTGTTATTGACCAAACCAGCAATACGACGAATGATATGGATTCTATCGGTAGCTGTAAATTCACCCTTCCTGGCTATCAGGCACAACCCGATGAGAGTGGAGTGGACCATTCCAGGCGCAAACTCGACGAGGCACGACAAGCTCTAAAATCCCACTTGCCACTGCACGTCGATATTGAATCCTATCCCTGTCAATCCGAGACAGAATCTTGGGCCTATCGATGTAATTGTACCTTTCAAATACTTCAAGAAAAAGAAGGAGATGGTGACTCGTTGTCCATGTTCCATTACGCGATGCGACATCAAGGACGTCCCATTCGACTGGGAATTGGATGGTTCCCCATTGCGACACGACGGATTCAAAAGGCCATGCAAGAATTGATGAATATACTCAACCATCCATCCACACCTTCCGGCATGACCCGGGGATTGACCAGTGTGACCTTTTCCTCGTCCTGGAATGATACTCCCACTGCTGATTGTATTATTACCTTATTGTATGGAGAGCCAGTGGTTGTGGATGAATGGAAAAAAGAGGCTACCCGAGTTTGTCAATTGTTGAGTTTGAGACAGTTGAATGGACGATCGAAAAAATCATTCTTCACTACAAGTAATATCGATAACAACAACAATGATGATGATGAGAATGATAACGGGAAACTGTCATCCACGCTTCGTGATTCCATCTTTATAGATTCGACTACATGGCATGTCTATTTACAACATCAACATCCTTCACTCGACACTATCCCTAACATGATTGAAATCAAATATGAAAAACCAGAAACGGCCTTCTTTCATCCCAATGCCTTGGCCATGAAGGATGCTTTACATTGGATGCTCCAACGACTGGACCATATCCGTTTGGAAACTACCGGTATAGGAAGTTGCAACCTGTTGGAAATGTATTGTGGGTGTGGTGCTCATACAGTAGCACTCGGCAAGAGTGGCATGGTACAAGAGATTCTTGCCATTGAATTGGACCAGCGTTTGATTGAAGCCTGTGTACATAATGTGGCATTGAATGACTTGAAGTCCATGGTCCAAGTCTGTGAAGGCGATGCAGGAACGTGGGCACGACGATTCTACCAGAAATCTAGTCGAAACTATAACATCTTGTTGGTGGATCCACCTCGGGCAGGTCTGGACCAAGATGTGTGTGACATGGCAAAGAAGGGAAACTTTACACATTTTCTATATATTTCTTGTGGTCACAAGGCTCTATTGCGTGATCTCGAATGTCTGGCCGATACCTTTGAAGTGATACACTGTAGGCAATTGGACTTGTTTCCTAGAACCGATTCGATTGAGACGTTGGTACATATGAGGCGCAAAGAATAGTTCTCTCTAATTTCTTGAGACTCGTTGTTTCCTGCGCGTCTTATATGATTCTATAGTGGAATGTAGGAATGAGAGTCATTTGTCCTCGAAAATCACAGTTGACGGGAGGGGGCATGAATAGAAGGGGGTTATCGCTGAAAATTTCCAATTTTGGTCAGCCATTTCCCTACATCTGTTGAAAATCGAGCAGAAAAGGATTGAGCAGACTGCCGATAGTCATTGAGATGAATTGTACTTTGGGGGGTAATCGTGACACTGGCACTGAGACGGATTTGCTTCTTTTGTCCATCAATACTGATATCACGAAATTGGGCATTGTGTCCCACGTCAATGTCAATCGTTGGCACGACTGGGAGAAACAAACCGACATTCAAAGACACTTCGAGACCAGGAAAGGTCAAGACATGCCCTCGGCACGCAAAACCTATACCCGATCGTACTTCAAAGTGAAGGGGAGAGTCAAAGAGAGTTTTGGCATTTCCTTGAATGGAAACCTTTCCTGATGGCTGAAGGGGAGAAAGTGGTTGTTTGAGTAAACGAGAACTATGCAGAGACACATCCACACTTTGAGCGTAGTTGCCTTACCAAAATGTCAATAGAAGTGACTTGAATCGACTCGAGTTGCACTCCCCGATCTCTCAAGATACGGACGAGTAACCGTCGAAGTCCATTGCGGATACATGGAGACAAGAGTAAATCTTGTTGAGAAAAGACCCAATCATGGGCATGCAAATCAAATTGTTTGGGGAATCGCGTCGAGGATTGTCCGAGAAACCCTCCTAACTGGAGTGTCAATCGTTGAACTTCTAATCGACCCGATGAAATTCGAATGGGAGGAAAGGCCAGTCGTCCTACATCCACTTGAGCATCGAATCGAAATTGTCCCTTTAACAGGGAACCAATATCATTAGGGAAAGCTTGGACTTGCAAATCTTGAGGGGGTTCCAGGGCATGTCGCTGCAATTGGCCGGTGAGGAAACCTTCCAAGAGTTTTCCAAGCCAACGTGCGAAAAAGGCAGTTTTGTTGGGTGATTTGACAGGTGGTGCCGGTAGAAGTGAAACATTGTAGAATTCTGAATCAACAGTCATCGTGGGAAGAATCGATTGTGGAGTTAATGTATCGAAATTCCGTTGAATAAAGTCATAAGAGGTGGCGTTGGAATATGCAGGTAGTCGAATGGTTTCAACCAAAGATTCAGTCTCTTGCTCCAAAGTGTGCATATGGAGGGGTCGTTTGCGTGTAATCTTGGACCACAATCGACGTGGCCATGCTGGTTTTTGGTCAATGTTGAAAGAATGAGTGGAGAAAAGTGCATGGTCATTGTGGATGGCATAAGACCGAGGGGCATGGTGATGCTTCGCCCCTATTTCTACGGTGCCGTGCCACGGGGTCTTGGTTGGTATACCGAGTAATGAGGACGAAGAATGAGATTGAAAAGCACTGCTACCGGTCAAGGGAAGGGCCAAAAAGAACAAAATGCGCTTCTTGTGGGTCATTTCACGATAGGGATTGGGCGGTGCAAATGGATACGAATTTGTGTCTATAGCAAAACAGTGCAGCAAAAGTGAGATCTTTTGGAAATCGATGACAAATCGATTCGTGGAAACGAGAAAGGTTTATTCCAAGGCTCTCACATTTCAACGACTAGTCGTTCACGCTCGTTTACGTTTTTTTCTGCCGATTCCAGCGGTGACGGATGAGTATTTTCAAACGTAAATGTGATGGGTCGGTTTGATGGGTCGGAAGAGCATGCGACGTGTTGTCTCCTTGTTCGTCGAGCCATGGCCAATAATGGAGTTTGTCGTTAGCAGCTGCTTTTTGGTTCCCTTGGTGGTCATCTGAGTCATCTAGCCAATCAAAAATGGATCCAATGAATTCCGAGTGGAGGAATTCATCCGGGCGAGAGCATATATATTCGGCAACGTCGTGCGTCAGTCACATGCGAAGGACCTACCTTTTTTGATAAGCCCTCCATTGCATAAATCCTGCGTAAAATGGGTACCACGTACCGTAAATGCCCACGTACCCAGATACATGCTGTTCGCGCCATTTTGGTGGAAACTGGAAACTGGAAAGAAGAAAAATACCTGGTACGTATTTGCTTGCTTGCTTGAGAGTGCCTTGTAGTGTCAAACAATTTTCTCACAAACCCTACTTGTACATGTACAAGTACCGTCAAACAAGGAATCCTTTAGTGTTAGATTCCGCTGTTGGTTGCTACCAAAGCCAAGACCAATCATGTCATCTTCTGGCCTCTTGTATAACTTTTTTCACAAGAAACGCAGGCGATCTCGGTCTCCCACCGTCACTGACTCCACCCGTCACGAACACATCCATACAAGTAATGTTGATCCACCACAAAAGCAGAACTCGTGGAAAAAGCGGCGAGCCTACTACCGAAGATGCCACGAGTTGGCTCTTCAAGATCCTTCCATTGGAATTCTCCAACGACAAAGTCAAGAAGAGCGCGTTGTCGCTCCTCCCCAAGCCAGTCCAATACCCACTGCTTGTTATGTCGACCCTTGGACCCGTACTTTACCGTACTGGTTGCTGATGCTGCCATTGTACCTCCATGTTGATACCATGGCACACACCTCGTATGCGCAGTTGCTAGCATATACACGTGCTCTCGAAAAAGAACGAAATGGACTCTACCATGACTACATCAAGGTACAGGACCGATATCGGAGATTTGTCCAACACGTGAGGAAACGAACGGCTCAATGGGATCGGGACAAGTCCGGCAAGGAAAACAAAGTGGCAACCCGAACCAATACTCATTCTACCGATAATACTGACATGACAGCTGTAGAAGTCCCCAAACCGAAAACCAAATCACGCCGTGTTACAGCAAGTCCGGGTCGCATACGTCCCGAACCAATGGACACCGATCACGTGGCGCAGAAGCAACCACAACCACCAATTGCTCTTCATCCACCACAACACGAAGCATATCTTGCCACTCTTCCCTTGCACCATGATGAGGCGAACAATTTATTACCCCACTTGCCAGACAAGATCCCAAGTCCCATCAGAAGTTCTGAACCCAACAAGTCATCAACTTCGGAACAATCACTTTCCAGCAGAAACATACTGGAGCAGATGCCTTTGATTCCAGTTCGAAGCGAACACGACCCCACGAATCATGAAGATGATAGCGAGACTGTGATACCTTCTCACCAACCAGTGGCACCTCAGGGATCGGGATACCAAACAACTATGAGACAACAACACGACCACAAGGAATCCACTCGTATCACCTCGCACACGACTGAAAAGGGATGGATCTCTAGTCGTTTTGCCAAAGAGTTCGTAGCGAATAACACTGATCAAGTACTGCCGGTAGTTCAACCAACCAACCGACCCATAAAGTCAGCGCCACATCCAATGAAGGGCCCTATCACTCGAGAAGGCAAGCTCAACATCCAATCATCCACAAGACCCACAAACCCCCGACCCCCTTCAACAGGACCGTACTGCGAGGTCGTGCGAAAAAAGGCGGAGCGACAGGCATTGAAACCCTATCCATGTACAGAGTGTGGCAAGTTCATCGATGCCATCATGGAAGAGGACAAGGACGGAGTTTACAATCGCCACGAATTAATGTGTGCCTCAAGACATAGGCATCGATTCACGCCTCCCGATACACCACCAGACTTTTGGGAACTAAGTTTCATTGATGAACGAGATGCTCGTCGTCAACAAGAGCAAGAACCACAACAACAAGAAAATGTCATCAAACCGACTTTGGTGAATGATGGACCAAAGTCACACTCAACGACTAATTTATAGTAGAGCTCCTAAAACAATAGAAACGGCGACAGCACCGGGATCTGGAGTTCCTTGCAAACTGGTCCTCTGAGAGATAATTGGAACGACCAGCACTCGCCGTTTTCATCTTCGCTGCCCCATCCGCACCAATCTTGGCAGCCCGCGCTCCTTCTTGGATATCCTTGGTCGCGACCAATGCTGCGGCCGCGGGTATCATGGCATCCAACATAGTTCGAGACCCAATGGGCGCTCCACCATATAGCTTGATGGCATTCACACCTTGTTGAAAGGCTTGACAAAGTTCGTCAATGTCAATCGATTTGCTACAGCTAGACAAAGTAGAGGTCATTTTGCGAAACATGAGTTCGAGCAATACTCCCGATGTGCCACCCATGGATGCCGAAACAGCATCGGCCAATCCAGCATAGAGTTGCACTGGGTGTGTTGTCAACAAGGATCCGTCTTGCAATCGTTTCTCTACCTCCATGGGACCTCGTTTCATGGCAATCCGCAATCGCCGTCTCCCATAATGGTATCATATTCTTAGGTCAAGTGGCCTCTTGGGCCGCACGACTCTGCGCCGCCTTGAAAACCAATGTTTTGGCAGTCGATTCAAAATTCTCAATGGTCAGAGTTGGCAAGGTTAGCTGGTTAGAAGATTGGTCTTGGTCCGATACCTTCGGGCGGCGGAGGTCCAGCACCGGTACCTGGTATGCAATATACCTTGGGGTATTCACATATTTGATTGGCTGACGGCTCACTTTTTAAACGAACAAGGTGTCGTGTCATGGTATGGTCTCGAATTGCCATAATTATTAGGAACAGCAGCGGTGGGGTCGGTGGTCGACCGTCGACTATCGAGATTTCTCTCACACTTGTCAACGCTGTACCAAAAGCGACAGATGAATTGTTACCAGGCCTTGAAAAAGGCATTGTTGAGTTATACCGGTAGTAGCACGAAACCACCTGTCAACTGTCAACCACGATGTGTCTTATTATTAGACTTCCTAAATAAGTCCTTGCATACCAGTACCACTATGAATCGAACGTAATGTGTTCTCCAGGGTGCGCGTCTATTAATTAAATGTCATCTCATCGCTGCGCTAATTGGAAGTGCAGATTGTCGTCGTCGAAGAACACAACTTCTGTCACTGAAAGAATCGACGAAATTGTAGATTGGACAATTTCTTTAGTCCTCAGGGCTTATTTTATACTATCCACAGTAGTAGTACAACGGAGTTTCTCTTATCCCACAGTCAGCGAGAAATCGCGAGAAACAGTAGTACATGGAACGTAGGTAACACATTCCCACTTATACTTGTTCTTCCAAAGGAGA